>JAFEMH010003521.1:0-260797 GCA_022495995.1 Adenophora triphylla var. japonica
GGCTTAACGTTCTAACGATTCAGTTAGAAACGGAGAAGCAACACTCGACGTTCTAACGATTTGGCTAGAAACGGAGAAGAAAGGCTTAACGTTCTAACGATTCGGTTAGAAACGGAGGAGAAATGTTTGAGGTTCTAACAATTCGGTTAGAAAAGGATTGACGTTCTAACAATTTGGTTAGAAACGGAGAAGAAACGTTTGATGTTCTAACAATTCGGTTAGAAAAGGTTCGACGTTCTAACAATTCGATTAGAGACGGAGAAAAAAGGTTTGACGTTCTAACAATTCGGTTAGAAACGTAATTTAACCTCGGGAGAGGATGGCGCATTACTGGGGAAAAGCGTCCAAAGTTCTAACAAAATTGTTTAGGAACTGAGGGGATTGATTGACGTTCTAACAAGCAGTTAGAAACTGAAGATGATTGACTGTGACGACCCCAACCCTAGGCACTCATTTTTAAATATTTAATTATATGCTTTTAATATTTATGTTACCTTTATGTGTTCAATTATGTCTTTAAAATTCTTAAATTAAGATAAATTGGGTGAGAAGTAAAATTAGAATCTTTTATGAAAATATTAGACATTAAATAAAGAAACTTGAAGAAATAATAAAAATGGAAATATGATAAATAATGTAGGGAGGTTAAATGAGTAGGATGAATTAATGGGATAAAGATTTAAATTAATTAAAATGGGTTGGGTGAAAGCCTTGGCTAAATTCCCATGGGGGGCCAATTTGTAGAAGTTCCCTCCTCCCTTGCCATGTGTCACCTCCCCTTACCTCCTCTTACTCCCTTCCCCTCCCTTCTCCTTCATTCACTACCGTTCTTCATCCTAGAGAAAATAGAGAAAACCTCCATTGAAGTCCCCTTTGCCCAAGCTTTGAAGTCAAGCATTTCTTCACCAAAAATCAAGTCCTAGAGCACCATTGAAGTTGGATGACCTAGAGGAAGCCATCTAGCTAGAAAGATCAACATTTCCTTATAAAATCCAAAGGTGAGTTGTTATGATTCCCTTCTTCTATGTGTTCATGAGTTCTTTGATTATTGTTCTTGTTCTTGAAATGATGATTCCTTGCTTGAAACCCAAATGGGTGTCAATGATTAGAAAATGAACTTCGTTGAAGTTAGGGTTTAAGGAAGAGAATCTAAAGGGTTGAAATGGGTGGGATTTGTAGTGATAATCCTTCTAGGGTTACTTGGGTTTGGGTTTATATGTTTTGAATAGGACTTGGTAAGATGAAGGTGTTCTTGGGTGTTCTTGATCAAGCCATGGTAGAGGGAAAGAAGAACTAGGTTAAAAAGGGTTAAAAATCTGCAAAAGTGGGCCGGGAGGAGGCTCGGGCGGTCGCCCATGGGCTTGGGCGGCCGCCCATCATGGCAGTGAGGTCCAATTCCCTTGAGGTACACTTGGGCGGTCGCCCAAGTGGTTAGGGCGGTCGCCCAAGCCGGCGTAAACCATAAATTCTCTTGAGGTCCACTCGGGGCGGCCGCCCAAGCTGTAAGGGCGGCCGCCCAAGACCCCGAACCAACCTTTTTCAATTTAAACCAGATCGTTTAGCAAGTTTTTTGACCACTTATAAATTAAGACTCCCACTTAGTAATTGAACTTGAACCTTCATTTAGGTCTTCAGTATCCTTGTATATGGAAATTGTAGGGTAGGTTTATGATCCCTCATTTCCTTACTTGATGTTATATATATTGTTGTTGATATTGTTTAGTGTATTCATAAATTGTTACACTTTGATATTGTTGGGCATGAGTATATATTACCATGTGGCTATTGTTTATCCCTTTGTGGATTTTATTCAAGTATCTATTATGTGCTTGATATGTGTGAGTCACCGACGTTGGGGGTATAACATAATACTTCTGGCCAATTATGGAAGTGTGACCTAATGTGATCGGATTATGTTATATTCGTGACCGTCCCCTCCCCGTGGCCACAAAGTTGGGGTTATAGCATCCGTATTGAGCCAAAAGCCTTACAGAGTTGCTACTGTCTTATTTGGTTCCCCGAAAACGGGTCTTATAAGACGCGAGTATTGCTTAAGCCACTCGTAAGATTGGATTATTATTATAACCAATGTTGTACGACTATCGCTCGTACGGGAAAAGGTAAACCAAGGTAATGGAATGTGTTTATAGCTTTCCCAATGTGTTATGTGCGACTTGTTATATGTTGCATTTATTTGGCATATTGTTGCATCCATAATAGCTTGCCGAGATTTATTCTCACCCCTCTCCCTTTACTGCTTTAGATCCCGAGACAGTGGACCTGGCCAAGTAAGGACGGAGAGGAGTTTGGAGTAATCTTTGGGGTATTGTCGTGGTATGTTTAGGGTGACGTATAAAATTGTATTTTGGTAATTCCTTCTTGGAGTTTGTAATTATAAACTTTAAACTCTACGTCATAACCTTAATCTTTTGTAACTAAACAAATTGACCGCTTTCAAAGTTAGTTATCTCCTCCTCCGATGTGGAGTTGAGTGGAGTTATTTCGAAATGTTATATTATTAATGTTTATGTTTGAAAGTCAAAGCAAAGTTTTAAAAGTTTAGTATTTTTGGGTTAGTTTGAGGACGCTCCAACTCGGGACACGTGTAGGTTCCGGCCTGGTCCTCACAACTGGGTATCAAAGCTCTGCTAGAATTCCTGCAGAGTCTAGCCGAGCGAGAGTGTGTGATAACCGACGCCGAGTGTTTAATGCAGGAGTTTGTTGTTATGGCGGGAAATGATGGTGATCGAACTGGGTTTGGGTGGTGTTGGTAATCCGAATGCCGAGATGATGGATATGTTCCGAGGGTTTCTTCAAGATATGGCAACTCGTAATCGAATTTGAATCGTAATCAAGGCATAAGGGCAACATGGTTTGGAGAAGTTCGTGAAGATGTCTCCTCCTAGCTTCAACTGAGATCCTGATCCGGTGAAGGCCGAGAGGCGGCTTGAGGCTATGAATAAGATTTTCGCAGCCTATGGAGAGTTCGGATGCGAGAAGGCGAGATGTGCCGCTTTCAAGTTGGAAGGACCCGCCGAGCACCGGTGGCAAGTAGTGAAGGATGGTTGGGACCGGATTTGACACCGCAGACTTGGGAGAACTTCACACGCAAGTTCCGGATCACTTTGTTCCGATGGTTACTAGAGACAAGAAGGAAGGCGAGTTTCAAACCGGAGCAAGGGACCATGACGATAGCGCAAAGATTCAAAGAAAGTTCACGGAATTGGCCCGATATTGTCCTCATTTGGTGCCTGGATGAGGAGAGGCGAGTCTACCGGCCAGGAAAGGTTTAAGGGCCGAGTTCCGAAAGCGCTATTGACGCATAACTTCGCCAACTTCCAAGCAAAGCTGAATATGGCGATCGGATTGAGAATGACATAGAGGAGCATCGTGGTAAGAATGAAGGCGGAAACAGGAATAGATTCCAAGGTCAAGGTTCGGGACAGTAATAGAGTTCACCGAGGACGTTCACTCCGGAGCGAATCGAGGAGGAAATGTGGCGACTCCGGCAAATCGTGCGACTCCTGGCCGCCTTGGGGCAACATGTGGGTTTTGCAAGAGGCTAGGCATTCGGAGGACAAGTGTTGGAGCAAACAAGGAAAGTGTTTGAGTGTGGGTCGGCAGCCATTTTAGGAGGAATTGCCCCAAGTTACGTAATAAGCAAGCTTCGGGTGCCGGCTTTGGAGGACAAGGTAGTGGTGTGAAGAGAGATGTTGATGGGAAACCTAAGGATAGAGTCCAAGGTCGTGTGTTTGCTTTGGGTCGAGGAGAGGTCGATCCTAATGCCGTCATTAGAGGTATAGTTCCTGCCTCAGAGTTAAGGCCCGCATTCTTATAGATCCCGGTCTTCCCATTCATTTGTGGCATCGCATTTTGCATTCTCATTACATACCTTGCCCGAATCTATGCCTTACGTGTTAGAGGTCTCTACTCCTATGGGAGAGAGCCTCACATCTTCTTTGATATATCCCGGTTGTGATGTGACTATATGTGGGCATGTATTGCCGGTGGATTTGGTCGAGTTACCAATCCGTGATTTTGATGTGATCCTTGGGACGGATTGGCCGAGCCGGTCATGCTTTGGTAGACCGTCGTAGAAAACGAGTCTCATTTGCTATGCCCGACGTGCCTACTTTTATATTTGATGCGGATAGATCTATGTTCGGGTTACATGTTATTTCGCCTTAAAAGCTAGAAAGATGCTATCTAAGGGGCGCGCGGGTTACTTAGCTTATGTGGTAGATTCCAATAAAAAGTCTTCCGAGTTAGCTCATGTTCCGGCCATAATGAGTTTAGCGATGTGTTTTCTAGTGAGTACTCTATGCCTCCGGATCGTGAGGTAGAGTTTTGTATTGACTTAGTGCCCGCACCGCTCCTATCTCTAAAGCACCCTATAGAATGGCTCCGCCGAGTTAAAAGAGTTGAAGGTCCAATTGCAAGAATTGTTAGACCGAGGTTTTATTCGTCCTAGCGTGTCTCCGTGGGGAGCACCGGCCTTGTTTGTTAGGAAGAAGGATGGTACCTTACGATTGTGTATTGACTCATCGTTTGTTGAACCAAGCCACCATTAAGAATAAATATCCCCTTCCGCATATAGATGATTTGTTTGACCAACTCCAAGGTTCCGTTATCTACTCAAAGCTTGATTTGAGAAGCGGATACCATCAGCTGAAGATTAGACCGGATGATATTGCTAAGACAAACTTTCCTGACTAGATATGGTCATTATGAGTTTGTTGTGATGCCTTTCGGGCCGACTAATGCTCCACTCGTGTTTATGGATATGATGAACCGTGTCTTCAAGCCTTATCTTGATAGCTTTGTGGTAGTGTTCATAGATGATATCCTTGTTTACTCTAAGTCTCGGGAAGAGCATGAGAATCATTTGAGGATTGTCTTGTCCGTTCTTCGGGAGAAGCAATTGTACGCCAAGTTCGCAAGTGCGAGTTTTGGCTTGAGCGCATTTCTTCGGGGCATGTTGTGTCGAGTTCGGGAATTTCCGTGGATCCTTCAAAGATTGAAGCCGCGGTTAATTGGAAGCAACCTTCGACCGTGACCGAGGTCCGTAGTTTTCTTGGTTTCGGTGGTATTATCTGAGGTTCATTCAAGGGTTTTCTGGATTGCGACTCCGTTGACTAGGTTGACTCGGAAAGATGTATCGTTTGTATGGGATTCCAAGTGTGAAGCAAGCTTTGATGAATTGAAGAAGAGATTGACAACGGCTCCTATTCTTACCATTCCTGATGGTCATGAGAATTTTGTTATTTATAGTGATGCCTCGAAGGCGGGTTTGGGACGCGTGTTGATGCAAAATGGGAAAGTAATTGCGTATGCCTCTAGGAAGTTATCACCGGCGGAATGTAATTACCCTACTCATGATATGGAATTGGCGGCGATTGTATTTGCGTTGCATAAATGGAAGCACTACCTTTATGGGGCGAAGTTTGAGATTTTCACCGATCATAAGAGTTTGAAGTACCTATTTACCCAAAAGGAGTTGAACAACCGACAAAGGAGATGGCTTCGAGTTCTTGAAGGATTTTGATTGTGTCATTTCCTATCACCCGGGAAAGCCAATGTAGTGGCGGATGCGATTAGCCGAAAGGCGTATTTGGACATTTTCTGAAGTTCCCGAGAATTGAAGAGTGAGGTAATTATTGCGAATGTTAGAGCCGTTCCGACATTGTATGGAGATCTGAAAGAAGCTCAACAAGGAGATCCGGAATTGAAGAAAATTTTAGATCAAGTGCAAAATGGGAAAGCCGGGAATTTGCTTTGAATAGAGATGGGATTTTAACTTTCCAAGGGAGAATTTGCGTTCCTTCATCGCCGGAAATCAAGAAGCGTGTTTTAGAGGATGGCCATAAGTCTAAGTTTGCGATTCATCCGGGGAGTACCAAAATGTATCAAGACTTGAAGCGTGGGTATTGGTGGAATGGTATGAAGAGGGAAATAGCGGATTATGTTTCTAAGTGTTTAACTTGTCAACAGATTAAGGCGGAACATCAAAGACCGGCGGACTACTTCAACCATTCGATATTCCTAATGGAAATGGGAAGGGATCTCGATGGATTTTGTTTCGGGTTTGCCTCTCACCGCGAAGAAGATGGATGCTATTTGGGTTATTGTGGATAGATTGACAAAGTCGGCTCATTTTCTTCCTGTCAACCAAGTTTTCATTAGAGAAGTTAGCTCAGTTGTATATGAAGGAGATTGTGAGACTTCACGGGGTTCCTGCTAGTATTGTGTCCGATGAGATCCGAGGTTTACATCTAGATTTTGGAGAGCATTGCATGAAGCCTCGGGTTCCAAATTGTGTTTTAAGACGGCGTTTCATCCTCAAACCGATGGTCACCCGAGAGAACTATTCAGATACTTGAGGATATGTTACGGGCTTGTGTGATGGATTTCCAATTATCTTGGGAGGATCATCTACCGTTAGTTGAGTTTGCTTACAACAATAGTTATCAGTCAAGTATCGAGATGGCTCCGTATGAAGCATTGTATGGTAGGAAGTGTCGATCTCCGATGTGTTGGGACGAGGTTGGTGAAGCGAGACTTTGGGGCCCGGATTTGGTTCGAGACTCTACGGAGAAGATCAAGGTGATTCGGGATAGATTGAAGACGGCTCAGAGTAGACAGAAAAGCTACGCCGACAATAGAAGACGAGACTTATCTTTTCGGGTTGGTGACTTTGTGTTCTTGAAGGTTTCTCCGAGGACGGGGATTAAAAGGTTTGGTAATAAGGGTAAGTTGGCTCCGAGGTTTGTAGGTCCGTTTGAGGTTCTAGAGAAGATAGGGGAATTGGCTTACCGGTTGGCGTTGCCTCCGTCTTTTTCTTTGCTTCATGATGTGTTTCACGTTTCTATGCTAAGGAAGTATTGTCATGACCCCTCCCATGTTTTGAGCTCTCCTCCTGATGATGTCCAAGCGGACATGTCTTATGTTGAAGAGCCACTAAGAGTCTTAGAATTCCAAGTTAAGGAGTTGAGAACTAAGAGTATCCCGATAGTAAAAGTCCTTTGGAAGAATCATACCGTCGAGGAAGCAACGTGGGAGCTAGAGTCGGAGATGAGGGCGAAATACCCGTGGTTGTTTGAAAATTCAAGTAAGTTTTCTTTTAAAATTCGGGTCGAATTTTCTTTAAGGGGGAGTGAGTGTGACGACCCCAACCCTAGGCACTCATTTTTAAATATTTAATTATATGCTTTTAATATTTATGTTACCTTTATGTGTTCAATTATGTCTTTAAAATTCTTAAATTAAGATAAATTGGGTGAGAAGTAAAATTAGAATCTTTTATGAAAATATTAGACATTAAATAAAGAAACTTGAAGAAATAATAAAAATGGAAATATGATAAATAATGTAGGGAGGTTAAATGAGTAGGATGAATTAATGGGATAAAGATTTAAATTAATTAAAATGGGTTGGGTGAAAGCCTTGGCTAAATTCCCATGGGGGGCCAATTTGTAGAAGTTTCCTCCTCCCTTGCCATGTGTCACCTCCCCTTACCTCCTCTTACTCCCTTCCCCTCCCTTCTCCTTCATTCACTACCATTCTTCATCCTAGAGAAAATAGAGAAAACCTCCATTGAAGTCCCCTTTGCCCAAGCTTTGAAGTCAAGCATTCTTCACCAAAATTCAAGTCCTAGAGCACCATTGAAGTTGGATGACCTAGAGGAAGCCATCTAGCTAGAAAGATCAACATTTCCTTATAAAATCCAAAGGTGAGTTGTTATGATTCCCTTCTTCTATGTGTTCATGAGTTCTTTGATTATTGTTCTTGTTCTTGAAATGATGATTCCTTGCTTGGAAACCCAAATGGGTGTTGAATGATTAGAAAATGAACTTGGTTGAAGTTAGGGTTTATGGAAGAGAATCTAAAGGGTTGAAATGGGTGGGATTTGTAGTGATAATCCTTCTAGGGTTACTTGGGTTTGAGTTTATATGTTTTGAATGGGACTTGGTAAGATGAAGGTGTTCTTGGGTGTTCTTGATCAAGCCATGGTAGAGGGAAAGAAGAACTAGGTTAAAAAGGGTTAAAAATCTGCAAAAGGGGCTGGAGGAGGCTCGCGGTCGCCCAGTGGGCTGGGCGGCCGCCCATCGTGGCAGGAGGTCCAGATTCCCTTGAGGTACACTTGGGCGGTCGCCCAAGTGGTTAAGGGCGGTCGCCCAAGCTGGCAGAAACCATAAATTCTCTTGAGGTCCACTTGGGCGGTCGCCCAAGTGTAAGGGCGGTCGCCCAAGACCCTGAACCAACCTTTTTCAATTTAAACCAGGATCGTTTAGCAAGTTTTTTGACCACTTATAAATTAAGACTCCCACTTGGTAATTGAACTTGAACCTTCATTTAGGTCTTGTATCCTTGTATATGGAATTTGTAGGGTAGGTTTATGATCCCTCACTTCCTTACTTGATGTTATATATATTGTTGTTGATATTGTTTAGTGTATTCATAAATTGTTACACTTTGATATTGTTGGGCATGAGTATATATTACCATGTGGCTATTGTTTATCCCTTTTTGTGGATTTTATTCAAGTATCTACTATGTGCTTGATATGTGTGAGTCAGCTGACGTTGGGGGTATAACATAATACGGTCAATTATGGAAGTGTGACCTAATGTGATCGGATTATGTTATATCTGTGACCGTCCCCTCCTGTGGCCACAGGTTGGGGTTATAGCATCTGTATTGATCCAAAAGCCTTACAGAGTTGCTACTGTCTTATTTGGTTCCCTGAAAAACGGGTCTTATAAGACGTGAGTATTGCTTAAGCAGCTCACTGTAAGATTGGATTATTATTATAACCAATGTTGTACGACTACTGTTCAGACGGGAAAAGGTAAACCAAGGTAATGGAATGTGTTTATAGCTTTCCCAATGTGTTATGTGCGACTTGTTATATCTTGCATTTATTTGGCATATCGTTGCATCCATAATAGCTTGCTGAGATTTATTCTCACCCCTCTCCCTTTACTGTTTTAGATCCCGAGACAGGTGGACCGGCCAAGTAAGGACGGAGAGGAGTTTGGAGTAATCTTTTGGGGTATTGTCAGGGTATGTTTAGGGTGACGTATAAAATTGTATTTTGGTAATTCCTTCTTGGAGTTTGTAATTATAAACTTTAAACTCTACGTCATAACCTTAATCTTTTGTAACTAAACAGTTGACCGTTTTCAAAGTTAGTTATCTCCTCCTCCGATGTGGAGTTGAGTGGAGTTATTTCGAAATGTTATATTATTAATGTTTATGTTTGAAAGTCAAAGCAAAGTTTTAAAAGTTTAGTGTTTTTGGGTTAGTTTGAGGACGCTCCAACTCGGGACACGTGTAGGTTCCGGGTCGGGGTCCTCACATTGACGTTCCTTAAAAGGATGGTCTTACGATCCTGTTGAGGAGGAATGTTTGGGCTTACGATGATGGCCGAAGAGGGATTGTTGTGCGGGCTTACATTGATTGCTGCTGAGATGGGATGGTCGGGCTTACGATGACGACCGAAATTTACCCTCGGGAGAGGGGCGTTAGAGATGTCTAACTGGGAATTTAACCTCGGGAGAGGGGTGTTAGAGATGTCTAACAGGAATTTTTAACTCGGGAGAGAGTCGTTAGAGATGTCTAACTGGGAATTTAACCTTGGGAGAGGATCGTTAGAGATGTCTAACTGGGAATTTAACCTCGGGAGAGGGGCGTTAGAGATGTCTAATGAGAATTTTAACCTCGGTAGAGGGGCATTAGAGATGTCTAACTGAGAAATTTAACCTCGGAAGAGGGGCGTTAGATATGTCTAACTGGGAAATTTAACCTTGGAAGAGGGGCGTTAGAGATGTCTAACTAAGAAATTTAACCTCAGGAGAGGGGCGTTAGAGATGTCTAACGGGAATTTTAACCTCGGGAGAGGGGCGTTAGAGATGTCTAACTGGGAAATTTGACCTCGGGAGAGGGGCGTTAGAGATGTCTAACGGGAATTTAACCTCGGGAGAGGGGCATTAGGGATGTCTAACGGGAATTTTGACCTCGGAAGAGGGGCGTTAGAGATGTCTAACGGGAATTTAAACTCGGGAGAGGGGCGAAAATACAAAAGAATTATGACAATTTTTGAGCAAAAGCATTAATTTTGAAAAGCTGAGGGGCTGATTGGTAATTTGGGCAAAAATACCCCATGCTGTAAAACAAAAGTTTTAAAATTTAGGTGTTTTATTTTAGTAAGGGGACCCTCCCGCTCGGGGCACGAGCTAAGGTTTCGGGTCGGGGTCCCCACAGCCGTAGTTCTGGCTGAATGGTGTTTGACTTTAGAAAAGGGTATGAATATTTGTGGTCCTTTTGTTGAAAAGGCTCGGATGGGAAGTTTGGATGATGAGGTACGGGCCTTGAGATGATTCCTTTACAAGTCGTTTTTGACGACTTCTTCCATGATTTCATTGCTTCTTGATCGTCGTCTTTCATCGGGGAGAAAGAATTTGCATATAGCTTAAGGGCTTATGGAATGCTTCTGCCTTTGCTTTGACCGCTCTATTGTTATCGACAACCTCCATTTTTCGAGCTTTAATTTTGCCCATCTATCAAGCTTCTGATTGGCGGTGCTGGGTCCTTGGCCTCATTTATTTTTTTTATTTTTTTTGAAGCTCCTGCTTGGGCTTTTTTTTTTTTTTTTTTGAAGCTTCGCTTGGGCTTTTTTTCTTTCTTTTTTTATTTTTTGAAGCTCCTGCTTGGGCCTTTTTTTTTGAAGCACATGAGGGCGAAGGCAAGCCCATGCTTGAACTTTCTTGATGCGCATGAGGGCGAAGGCAAGCCCCTAGGTTGTTGTCGACACGGGGTCAATCTTATAATGTTGAGTGACTTTTTGTTGTTCCTTGTTGTTTCCGCCGTTGTTGACTTGGTCAAGGTGATGGTGGGGGCATATTTTGGAAAGTATATGGTTTGATGGAGGCCTTTGTGAGGTAAGGGAAGTGTATAGGGAGGGCACTAGTTGACTTTTTCACACCGATTAATCAGAACATTAATTATTTCGAGAGATTATTTGTTGAGCAATGCAAGTGATCATATATGATATAACCATTTCATTAAATGTAATGTAGGTGTGCAAATAATGACTCAAGTCTAGTAAGAAAAGAAAATGACTCTTTTATAGAAAATTTAAGATTAACTACAATGTCCGAGGAGGACTTGATTGATTGAGGAAAGTACTAGAACCTACGAAGGTTTACTAAAAGACAGTTGACAGATCTCGAGGATAGGTAGCCCCTAATCTAGCTGCTCCTTTGTTGCTGAACTGCTAGGACGCTCAAGCTTTCCATCTTCATTTAGATCTTGAATTGCTCTCCTTAAGAGTGTGTAGTTGTCGGTTATATGACCGTGATACTGGTGGAAAGCACAATGCTTGGTTACATCCCAATTAGCATTGGGGAATTTGGGCTGGTAATTTTCCATAGGTTCGAGGAGACCTAGCTTCATTACACGATCAAATACCTCGCTCAAGGGCATTCCAAAATTATCATAGTGCCGTCTTTGTCTCGAGGGACCACCGCTTCTTTGTAGTGCTCCATTCTGAATGTAATGGACTGCTTCGGCAACCTCCCTCCCTTTGTCTAGGGCAGATATTGGATTGGGCGGGGCTGCCTCGTAGTGATAAGAAGGGGCAGGACTCGGGGTTAGCTTTTCTTTCAAATCTTTCTCGAATTGGGAACCTGCATTGACCATGGCTCGGAGATCAGGGAAGAAGTGTTGGCTGATGAGCGTTCTGATGGATGGCCTCAAGCAGGACTTGAAGATCCACATCTGTTCATCTTTGGAAATAGGCTCAATGATTTCGAAAAGTTTCCAGCTCCACCTTTTGTAGAACTCCCCAACACTTTCATCTGCTTTCTGTTCGGTGGTGATTAAGTCTTCACGACTTGTTTCCAATTCCAAGTTGGACAGGTACCGTTCAAGGAAGATGTTGCTGATTTGATCCCAAGTATGGCGATCTTTGGGCTTGACCCTTAGGAACCACCGTAATGCTGAACTCTTGAGATTGTGCTGGAAATGGTCGGCCATTTGCTGGAGGGTTGCTCCTTTTGCTCTCATGCTGAGAAAATAAGTGTCAACATATGTTTAAGGGCATTCGGTCCTATTGAATCTGTCCATTTCTGGCATTCTGAACTTGGCAGGGAGAGGTGTGGCCATTCCCGAATCTGTAGATCTGAGTGTTTCTCTCTTTGAACTGCCCATGCTGGCTTTCAGATCCTTCATTTGTTCAACCATCCAGACCAGGGTTGGGTCCAATGGTGGACTTTGAGGCTCGGGGTCGGGTGCTGCTATCGGAGAGGCAGTAATTGGAGGTGGAAGGCTTGATATATGTGGATATTTGGGGGCCTTTTCTGGGTTACATCGGGATTTTGTCCCGTTGTTTTGAGGTTCGTTTATAGGTAACGGGTTGAACCCGGGAGGATACTGGAGGATGTTGGGATCTGTTTGAGATGGTCCAGCGCTGCGCTGGTTGTATTGAGTGGTGGGGGTAGAACCGGCTTGGCCTTATATGATAGGGGTGCCTTGAGAGTGGCAATATGAAGCCTCGGTCGGCTGTTTCCTTGATTTGAAGGATTCCCGTAGTTTGACGGTGGAGGAACCTGGTTGAAGGTTTGGGGAGTTGATCGGGGAGGATCATCGTCCTCGATTAGAACGAAAATACCATCTGGCTGGGGGATAGCTGCTATACCTCGCTCATTCAGAAGCTGTACCACAAAATTCTGTCGATCCTCTTTTTGTTTCTTGTGAACCTCAAAGGCCCGGATGGCTTCTTCCAGTGTCATGTTGTTTACCGGTGGCGGGGTTCCATTCCCGTCATGATTTCTCGGTGAGTCTGACATATCGGAGAGTCTGGCTATAGGAACTTAGGGAACTGAGGAACTGTCTGATGCTGCTGTAACTGTAATTCTGGCGAGGCACTGACCCGGATTTTTGAACCACTGTTTGTTCGCTGCAGGGAATGAAAGGTAGGGCTTAGGTTTCAGAAGGGGTATTTGGCTCAAGGCTTTGGGCTTGTGCAACATGCATTTACTACTTAAGTCTACTTTAAAACACGTTTTCTCATAATCTTAACTGATTGGAAAAGATTGGACCTTGAAAGGTCGAGATCAAAAATTGGACCGTAAAAGGTCGAGAATAAATATTTGACCATGCAAGGTCAGGATTAAATATTTGACCATGAAAGGTCGATGTCAAAAATTGGGGATCGTACCGTGAGGGTCTCGATTGGATACTTGAGATCGGACCGTGAGGGTCTCGATTGGAGATTTGACCATGAAAGGTCGAGATTGACTATTTGACCATGAAAGGTCGATATCGAAAATTGGAGATCGGACCGTGAGGGTCTCGATTGGAGATTTGAGATCGGACCATGAGGGTCTCGATTGAAGATTTTGAGATCGGACCGTGAAAGGTCTCAATTGAATATTTGAGACCGGACCGTGAGGGTCTCGATTGAATATTTGAAACCGGACCGTGAAAGGTCTCGATTGTTTATTTAACCATGAAGGGTCGTAACGGAAATTGGAGATTGGACCGTGAGGGTCTCGATTGGAGATTTGATATCGGACCATAAGGGTCTCGATTGAAGATTTTGAGATCAGACCGTGAGGGTCTCGATTGGAGACTTGAGATTGGACCGCGAGGTTCCCGATTGGAGATCGGACCGAGAAAGGTCGCGATTTAGGATTGGACCGGAAAGGTCGAGATTTGAGATTGGACCGAGAAAAGTCGCGATTGAGGATTGGACCGCGAAGGTCACGATTGGAGATCAGACCGAGAAAGTTCACGATTGAGGATTGGACCGCGAAGGTCGAGATTTGAGATTGGACCGCAAAGGTCGAGATTTGAGTTTGGACCGAGAAAGGTCACGATTGAGGATTGGACTGCGAAGGTCACGATTGGAGATCGGACTGAGAAAGGTCGCGATTTAGGATTGGACCGCGAAGGTCGATATTTGAGATTGGACCGAGAAAAGTCGCAATTGAGGATTGGACCGCTAAGGTCACGATTGAGGATTGGACCGCGAAGGTCACGATTGGAGATCGGACCGAGAAAGGTCGCGATTGAGGATTGGACCGCGAAGGTCATGATTGGAGATCGGACCGAGAAAGGTCGCGATTGAGGATTGGACCGCGAAGGTCACGATTGGAGATCGGACCGAGAAAGGTCCCGATTGAGGATTGGACCGCGAAGGTAACGATTGGAGATCGGATCGGGAAAGGTCGCGATTGAGGATTGGACCGCAAAGGTCACGATTTGAGATCGGACCGGAAAAGGTCGCGATTGAGGATTGGACCACGAAGGTCACAATTGGAGATTCCAAGAAATGGGACTATGCAATTGTTATTCTATTAACTGTTCAAGTTTACTGAAAACATGTCTTTCTCAGACTCCTAAATGGTTGGAAAAGATTGCTCTTCTTTTTCGCAACTACTCCAGGTCTTAAATCAGTGGATCCCGACACTACGTCTATAAGCCCCTCATTTTTCACCTGTAAATCATCTTTCCGGGATGGACAATCCCTAGCGAGGGTCCTATAGGGCAAGCGAATTCCACCGACAAAGGGAAAAGTGAACTTAAGGCTAGCCGGTCATGTAAACTTTCAACGCATATGACATACGGGTCACGGTCGAAGTCAATATCCTTAATTTAAGGCATAAATCGTGCCGAAATTTTGGCATGGTCTCTCTTAACTTGCTTTCGCGAGGGGCCTTAGCTTTTGGCGTTGTCCAAGTCGTAGCTGGTATAGTTCATACGTTGAGGGTTTGATGACACTGCGTCACATTGAACCTTCGGGTATGTTTTTAACACCGTTCTGCGTCAAAGTCAAATCTGAAAAGCTAAGACTTCGGGTTGAGAAACGACCTTCAATCTCAACTTTTTAAGTTTGACTTGTGAGGGAGATCGGTGTAAAAGCATACACTCAAGCTTTATGACACGAACTAAGCCAAAAACCAACCAAGGTCTTGGACGAAGTGTGACACAAAGGGTGCATGGTTACACGAGCTAGGATGGGCTATTTGGGATGACCCCGTGCGCGCTCGAAAGGCATAGGAAGGCCAATCAAACTGCAGCTGAACGGTTGCAGTGTACCGAGGCAGCAAGTGCGCAGTGTGCGGTGTACCGAGGCAGCAATGCGAGTTGTGTGCGGTCACTAAATTCTTTTTCTGAGTAAAATAGTGATTTTCAGAATGAATTTTAAAGAATTTATGAACAATTCAGAATATTGCACAAAGAATCAAATATGAACGAAAATGCACGAACATGTTATGATTTTGAAAGAGATGAAAAAGCAACATCTTTTATTTTTTTGAAAACAGTCCAATGTTTTGAAATCGGAGCTGTTTGAAATTTCCTTTTTTTAAAAAAGAAAAGAAAAAAGAAGTAACACGCGGTAGTAAGAAAACACACACGCACACAAAAATGAGGAAGGGTAAACGAAAGTTTGACCCACAGAATGTTTTTTTTAAATAAAGGTAGTTTTTGAAAAAATAAGTTAAGTCCCCAGCGGAGTCGCCAACTGAAATTACCCGGATCGCTCGGATTGCGGCAAGCGGTTTTTTGATGGACTTCACTGAAAAGAGAGTCGCCACGCCGTTTTGTATTATGAGCCTAAACTTTAAATAAGGCTAGTTTGAAAAGGAAATTGTTTTGATTGGAAGCCAAAACTTGCGGCAAGCGGTTTTTTGATGGACTTCACTGAAAAGAGAGTCGACACGCCATTTTGTATTATGAGCCTAAACTTTGAAAAAGGCTAGTTTGAAAAGGAGGTCGTTTTGATTGGAAGCCAAAACTTAGGAAAAGGCTTTTTGAAAAGGAGGTCGTGTTGATTGTGAGCCAAAACTTAGGAAAATGCTTTTTGAAAAGGAGGTCGTTTTGATTGGGAGCCAAAACTTAGGAAAAGGCTTTTTGAACAGAGATTGTTAGGTTCGGAGGTCAGGTTACGTTTCGGGAAGAGTATCTGGAGATCACCCGAAATGCCTCGCATGACGAGTCTTTCTACCTTTCTCGAAATGTGCGTGTGTGTGTGTGTGTGTGTGTGTTTGTGTTACTTTTGAAAATGAGCTTGAATGACAAACTTTGAGTTTTGAGTTTGAAAAGGAGTTTTGCGCGGCAAACCTTGATTTTGAGCTTGGAAATGATCCGGTAGAATTTTGGCAGAGTTTCCCCTTAATTTGGTGTTTAGAAACCTTGGGATTTGGGCAGCGTTTCAACGGGTCGGTTTAGCCTATGTTTTTGAGGATTTAGAATCCACCGACGAGTAGCACGAGGGCCCTCGAAGAGCAGAGAATTCCACCGACGAGTAGCACGAGGTCCCCCGAAGAGTGGAGAAAGACTAGCATTTGTGCTAGGGGTGAAGAGAGGAGTGAATTGGTGAGAAAATGAGGAGGAGGAGGGGAATATTTATAGAAGGTGAAGGAGGTTACCCTGGACTAGTTTGGACTGATTTGGACAGTTTTTAAATATCGAAATAGTCCTGGAATAAGATATATAAAGGGGCCTTTTGGTCATTTGGAAGAGTTGCTAAGGCTAATGGTTTATCCTGTAAAACTGGCCGGACGGTCAGACCTTCAATTTGAGGGTATTTTGGTCTTTTCAGCCTTGAATTTGATTGATTTTGACCCGAGACCTCTCGCATGCGTGCCACGTGTCTATCTTAGTCACTAAGGAAGGTCATTTTGCTCCGTTAAGCCCGATTTTGACTGTTTTCTAAATAACTGTCCGAGAAAGTGTCGGAACAGTCCCGAAAAGTCCCGGAAATTGCGTATTTTGGGAAAGTGGTGTCTTTCACGTGTCCGAACATAAGTTGAATGCACTTTGATTTCTCGAATGCTCGGGGCAGTCCGAGAAAGTCTCGTTAACTTGGAAAGTGTGAGTTAACAAATTCCGGTTAACTTGAAAAGGGCCAGTTAACAGATTGTAACGATCCGGATTTGGGTACTTACAGGGCCTCAAGTTGAATTGAAGCCTCTTCCTCCTAATCTAAGGTATGAATTTCTTGGATCAAATTCTACTTATCCGGTGATTGTAAATGCAAAATTTAGTTCGCTTGAAACTGAAAAGTTATTAAGGGAACTTAGATTGCACCAAAAAGCCATAAGGTATACAATTGATGATTTAAAAGGGATTCATCCTAAGATTTGCATGCATAGAATTGACCTAGAGGAAGATCATAAACCCTCCATTGAGCACTAAAGAAGGCTCAATCCTAACATGAAAGAGGTGGTTAAAATTGAAGTCCTTAAGTTACTTGACGCGGGCATTATCTATCCAATTTCGAATAGTAAATGGGGTAGTCCCGTACAAGTTGTCCCTAAGAAGGGAGGTATGACGGTCATTCGGAACGATAAGGATGAATTAATCCCAACTAGGACCATCACGGGTTGACGTATGTGCATAGATTATAGAAAGTTAAATAAAACCACCCGAAAAGATCATTTTTCCCTTCCCTTTATAGACCAAATGTTAGAAAGGTTGGCAAAACATTCTCATTTTTATTACTTGGACGGATATTCCAGATTTTTTCAAACACAAGATTTTGGGGGAAACTAGTTTCTCTTTAAGTTATAGAAAGTCTTGTTTTATAAACTGTTCCTAAATATTCACTAACTACTTGCAAGCAGAAAAAAAGTGAACTTTTTATAATTTATGGAGAAACTAGTTTCTCCCAAAACTTGCTCTTTTTCAAATACCTATCCATTCATCCAAGTGACCAAGAAAAAACAACTTTTACTTGTCCTTATATGACACTTTCGCTTATAGGAGAATGCCTTTTGGACTTTGTAATGCTTCCGCCACCTTTCAACGTTGTATGATGGTCATATTTTCTGATTTTATAGAAAAATATATGAAAATTTTTGTGGATGACTTTTTTGTTTACGGTTACTCCTTTTTTGATGAATGTTTGAAAAGGAAGGTGAGAGTAATTTGAATGGGAAAGGAGTGGAGGAATCAGCAAGGGAAATGCCTACTGGACCTGACCCTCTCCATCACAATAGCATTCTTCCAACAACTTCTCCTTAATTTGGTATTTTTTTTATTTCTTGTAATTATTCTTCCTCAAAAAATCAAAGGTTACATACACAATATTCTCCTTTTTCTATTTTTAATATCCATTCTGAATCAATATTGATTATACTATATAACTGGAACTAATTATAAGGGTGTGTTTGGCAATTCATATTCGAGATTTGAAAATTGAAATCACGAAAATCATTTCAAGACTGGGAAATAAGTTCACATTTTATTAATTATCAAATATTAAGTACAAGTGGTCAGTTTAATACCTGACCTGACCACATTGAATTTCAATAAATCATATGGTAGTTTGACAATAAATTGTCATATCATATCATTTTATTTTCTATATTTCTCTTTCCTTATTACATGTGAAAAATCTTCAAATAATAAATGTCCAGTTTATTAATGGTTTTGGCAAGAAATTCTACAATTGAGACTTAGAAAACCATCGATCAACCATGGCGAGAAATTCCTTCGGCTTGTTCTCAATGGCAACGTGACCTGCCCCCTACGCGTATCAAAATTAATTCAAATAACAGACTTGAAATAAAAAGATTTCATTAGCAGTTTTTTTACCTTTGCAGTTGCAAAAATCAGTTCATAACCATTTTTCTTGTACTTCTCTGTGTATCTGTGGGAAATAATTTGTGCAAAGCAATAAGTTCAATAAAATTGACCTAAAAAATCAAGATGCTATATTTATTATGAGTCTGAGTTAGAAAACAAAACATACCCTGCAACTTGACCATCGACAAGCCACGGTCTCCAGTTATCTTCAATTGTCAGATTCAGAGACTTTATCCATGACAATGTAGCAATATATGGAGCAACCAAGTCATGATCTCCGCTGCAATGGACAAAATTGGTAAAATTTAAGTAAAGTCCAGCATCCCCCCCCCCCAAGGCCAAATCCACAATAATATATGATCGGTGGGAACTAACGAAAGTGATAAACTGACAAAGAAAGCCATGAAAGTTACCTAAAAACCAAAGCCCGAATGTTTCTTGTCGTAAGATTACGATGATATTCCATAACATTTGGTACATTCTTCTCATATGGCATGGTCTTATTGCATCTCGTCCACTCTGTTTTTGAACCCTGCTCATCAAAACAAAACAGAGGATCATATTTATACATTTTACACATCGTTTCCTTATCTACGATACCCAAATGGAAGTTCATAGATTCAAATATTGAACTATTCTTGTTGTAACTTACATCGCGAATGTGAATAGCTTGTTGGACTTTGGGATTATTTGACCATGTAGCTAAGATATCGTATTTCTTGAACTGAAAACATATTTTTTTCTTTGAAAGTCAACATAAGGCGAAATATAATGTTTTTTTTTTTTTTTTTTGGAGAAGAAATAAGAGTGTCAGTTACCCAACAATCGGCCTGCCATATTGGAGGTGGTAAGGAAGTAACCATTGAAATCTTTTGCAATGACCTTCTACCCCATATCTGGTCATTCAAATTGGTATCTTTAACATGAACACAATCATCCAAAATATGTTCCGGATTCAGCTTTGCAGTGCACTGTATTAGTTGCTAGAAGTTATAATCTCACTAATGATAAAAAATCAACAAGGAGAAAAAAGGAATTTTCGTGTTTTACTTACCTCGTTTATCACTTGAATGAACTTCGCGCATACTGAATTTTTTGGATCTGGATTGACATATTCACCATTACAGCTATCGTGTGCAGACTACACACAAGCATACTGATTAAGAATATCTTTTTTTTTTTATTAAAAAATGCCTAAGCTATTACAAGATTGACAACTGAAAGAGTATTTTTGGTGGGGATTGAACCCCTGACCTTTCATGCTGATTAACAAGTATTTGAGTAAGAATTCACCTTGTAGTATTCATCGGAAATGAGTGCCATTCTATGAGCATACTCAATTCTTGAATTGCTTTCCCCGTGAGTAGTTGTTATTGGGTTGCCAAGCATGTAACCCTTGCATTAATCAACCCCGAAAGAAAAAAAATGTTTAAGCAATCGCAATCGAGTAAAAAAAAACAAACAAACAATAAATGTGAGTCATTGACTCATTGTTGCGTATAATGGTATGTAAAATAGAAAATATATACATGGAGAGACAAGTATGGCAAGTTTCCAGCTTCGTTGCCTGAAAATATCATCATCATCATCATCATCATCATTAATGAATAAACGCGACTTGTAAAGAAAAGATTGAATAAATTTGAAATAGAAGGAAATTCTGATGAGATTATGTCTGTACCCTTTGCTATCTCCAGGGCCACAATCGGAACAAAAATGCCACCGTAGGAGTCACCACAAATGTAAAGGGGATTGTTGATAAACTTGGGGTGATCCAAAAGCCACTGTGTCGTATAAAATCATTGATTATAAATAAATTAACTTATCAAATATATATATATATATATATATATTTTTGATCTTTTAAAGCACTTCACTTACCTTCCTAAGGAACTCATACAAGTCTTTAGAAGCCTTTGTGTCCGAGGAGCGTTCACCCTCTGAGGATGAGGCATACGAGAATCCAGCGCCAACAGGTGAGTCAACATATATAATGCTGGAAATCTGGGAAATTATGATGATCGATATTAGTTCAAAAGTTTAACATTACAGAGTATTAAATGCTCGTATGGAAACCTCACTTTTGTCCATGAGTATGGGTTCAAAACTAAAGATGGTAAATCCCCTTGGATAGGATTTAAATCAAAACCCACAGGCCCTGCAAAAGACGTTTTTAGAGTTAAAAGGTTTATGCAAGAAATAGAAGTTTCTATCCGAAGGCATAAGCCAACTTTGACTTTGTACTTAACCCACATGGCACAGCCATATGATCACGGATCTGAAGCCTATTTGCAGTTAGACAGCGCATTAATTCATTTTTTTGTAATCTGATTTGTTCATCTCATCGTAAAATATTAAGGGTATTACTGTATTTGAACACACTTACCCCCACCAACAAGCGTCACTCATTATACTTATCAATCTAGACCGTTGAGTGCACCCGTCTGTTGTGTAGTCAGACAATACTGACCCCAAATTCATAAGAATGCTACTCGAATTTCAGAACTTGTTTCTATATATGGTCTAGATTAAATAAAGTTACCCTTACCCATTTTCTCGTCAAATGCCAATTCAACTACTACAACTAATGCCAATTCAACCACTTGGTAAAATACCAATTCAAGATCTGGTTGAAGTAAACAAAAGAGTTGACCAAAAAGCAATATGTCTATTGCTAAAATAAGATTGAACAATATATCATGTCTATCTACATATTAATGTCAATAATATAATGGAAAATTGAAAGGAAAAAGAAAAGTAGTCTTACCATTTTCATAGGCAAAGCCACTGAAAGCTGAACAACCAGGGCCACCACTTAGCCAAAGAAGAAGAGGGTCATTCTGTGGATCCTTCTCCGACTCAACGAAATAGTAAAACAGTTCAACATCATTTCCTTCCCCGACATTTACATATCTGAATGCGCGAAATCATAATTCACCATTAAATCAATGTCATATATACATCCCAAATCAAACAAATTCACGAGCGAAAAAAAAAAAACAAGTACTTGATATTGAGACTTGATATTGACGACCCTGTTTGGATCAGTGGTAAACTGGACAATATATTATATTGAAAAAAAAAAAAAAAAACTGACCCAGTTTCAAGAAGAAATGGTAGAGTGCCATTGAAGCCCGGGAGAGTGTTGATGGTTGCTTGTGAAGAAGTAAGAATGGTAAGAAATAGATTTAAACAAGTGAATTTGTACAAGGTCGTTTGAGGTGCCATTCCCTTCCTTAATGGGAATTCACACAGTATTTACTATGCAAAGAATGATGAACTTAATTGAAATTGCAAAATGCAGACTAGAGTTTACCTACCATAATTTATTAGTAGGACCAAGTGATGACAGTGGAGAAGATGCACATGATAAATATGTTTATGAGTTATTTTATTATTGAAGATCATTCTATTCTATGTTAGTCGTGCACGTACGATACAATTATTGATATTTATCTTTGCTTATGCTGCATCATAACTATTATGATTGTTATTAGTACTATTAAGCAAACAAGAAAACACCCAATATCTGATTGAAAATATTAAACTCATCCAGTTTCAACAACAAAAGGTAGAGTGCCAGTGCCACTGAAACCCGGAAGAGTGTTGATGGTTGCTTTGCTTGTGAAGAAGTCAGAATGGTAAGAAAACATGAAGTAAGAAATAGATTTAAACATGTCAAAATAAGCAAATTTTGAGTTCCCTTTTTCCGTCGGTTTCCTTATATTTTCCCTTTGATTTAGTTTTTCCTTTCAGATTATGACTCTCTTTGTATCTGATATATATTCAGAGGTTCATCAATAATAAACACAAGTTTTGGAAAAATCATAAATTGTTTTCCTACATGGTATCAGAGCGGCATCATACACAAGTCTAAATCAATGGCGGCCGGGAACGATGCTATCATCAATAATCCCCCTAAAATCGAATATAATTCTTCGTTTTACCTTGGTCCTCAGGATAGGCCAGGAGATTT
Source organism: Adenophora triphylla var. japonica (assembly GCA_022495995.1). Lineage (NCBI taxonomy): Eukaryota > Viridiplantae > Streptophyta > Magnoliopsida > Asterales > Campanulaceae > Adenophora > Adenophora triphylla. Next base: position 22,574 of record JAFEMH010003521.1, read on the forward strand.
TATTACTCCTACTCGTTTCAATGGTGAAAATTACGATGATTGGGCTAGTGATATGCAGACGGCTCTTGAAGCTCACCGAAAATTTGATTTTCTAGATGGTACGATTACTCAACCTGTTCTTCCCTGCACCACCTCTGATTGGAATACTATTCATGCCATGTTGATTTCTTGGATCATGAATACTATTGAATCCAATGTTAAAAGCACTCTCTCAAAATATAGAGATGCTAAACGTTTATGGGACTCTCTCAAAAATCGGTATGCTGTGGTTGACGGTCCACGCATTCAACAATTGAAGGCTTCTATTGCTCGTTGTGAGCAAACTAAGGGCATGTCGGTGGCCACATATTTTGGCAAATTAACTGGGTTGTGGGAAGAACTCCATAGCCATGAACCTTTGATCAATTGCACTTGTTGTGACAATTGCACGGCTGCTCAACAACATGCGGATCGCAGAGAGATAGGCAAGCTTCATCAATTTCTTATGGGTTTGAATTTCGAGTATCATGCCAATACTCGCACCAATATTTTATCTATGGATCCTCTTCCTGGTCTTGACAGGGCGTATAAATTGGTGGCTCAGGATGAGCGGGTTCGTCTTGCCAAACCCGTTCTTGAAGATGTGGTTAGTTTTGCTGTTCGTACCGGTGGAGCTCGTGGTCGCGACAACCCTGATAAATCTCATCTCACATGTACTCATTGTAAGAAGACGGGTCATGATAGTATCACATGTTTTGAATTGCATGGATATCCAGATTGGTGGCTTGAGCAACGCAAATCCAATGCTCGCGGTGGTGGCCGTCCGCAAAATGGGCGAGGTAGGGGTTCTCCTCGCGGAAGCATCGAAACTACAACGACACCGGATTATGGCCCTGTTACTGTTGGTGTAGTTGCTGTTGGATCTCCATCTGTTGCTTCTTCTTCATCATTTATAGCTGAGCAATGGCAGGCTTTGGCAAGCCTTGTCGGTAATTTCCAAATCTCAAACAATCGTCTCCATGGTAAGTTTGATTCAACTTCATGGGTAATTGATACAGGTGCTTCAAATCATGTAACCGAAAATGCCTCGTGTCTTCTTAATTTTCGGACTATACCGGCTTGTCCTGTTGGTTTGCCTAATGGGTCATCGGTTTTGGCTCATACGGAGGGATCCGTTCGTCTGACGGACACCATTACTCTCACTTATGTTCTTTTTATTTCGAATTTAAGCTGCAATTTAATTTCAGTATCTCAACTGTCTGACGATATTCATTGCACTATCCAATTTAACTCATCTTTTTTTTTTCACTACTCACACACACACATGCACGCACAGAAGCGCCTAGGAGATAAATCCTAGGGAGAGAAAGCCTTCCCTCTAACTTCTGGGGGGATCGAACCCATGACCTCCAGGTTGGAAGCCATGAGCTCTAGCCAGCAGGCCAATTTAACTCATCTATGTGTGCTATAGAGGACCTGTCGAGGAACCTGATTGGAATGGGTGTTAGGCGGGATGGACTCTGCTACTTTCGCGGCACATCTTCAGCATACAATGTCTCTGTTACCGGATCGCCTTCTGTGTTGGAGCTGTGGCATAATCGCTTTGGGCACCCTTCCGAGAATGTAGTAAAGCTTCTTCCCTCCGTTCGTGGTACTTCTGGCAGTTTACCTAAACCTTGTGATACTTGTTTTAGGGCTAAACAATCTAGAGATAGTTTTCCGGTTAGTGACCATAAGTCCATTAGAATTTTTGAGAAAGTTCATTGTGATTTGTGGGGTGCATACACTCGTTCTTCTTCTTGTGGTGCACGGTATTTTTTAACTTTAGTAGATGATTTTTCCCGAGCTGTTTGGGTTTATTTGTTGGACGATAAAACCGAAGTTATTCGTAAGTTTATGGCTTTCATTGCAATGGTTGAACGTCAGTTTTTGCAGAAAATTAAGGTTGTCCAATCTGATAATGGGACTGAATTTAATTGCATGCTTGATTATTTCTTTTCCACTGGCATTACTTTCCAAATATCTTGTGTTGGTACCCCTCAACAAAATGGTTGAGTCGAGCGGAAGCATCGTCACATTCTGAATGTTGCTAGAGCGCTTAGATTTCAGGCTCATTTACCGATTTTCTTTTGGGGAGAAGCAGTTCTTACTGCTGCTCATTTGATTAACCGAACTCCCACTCCCCTCTTAGGCAATAAGACTCCCTATGAGGTTTTGTTCAGAAAATTATCTTTCTTTGACTCTCTTCGGGTTTTTGGTTTCTTGTGTTATGCTCACAATCAGAAAGCGAAGGGAGATAAGTTTCTCAGTCGTAGCCGAAAATGTATATTTGTGGGTTACCCTCTAGGCAAAAAGGGGTGGAAGTTGTTCGATCTAGAGACAAAGAAATTTTTTGTCTCCCGGGATGTGAAGTTCTTTGAGAACAATTTTCCTTACAGTAATTTGTCGTCAGTGCCTCATTCCCCGAATTCTATGGAGACTCTTAACCAAGAGGCTGATTTTGCCTTTCTTGATTATCCGGACATGGCAGATGTTGTTTCTGAACCTTTGACAGTGGCTCCTGCAGACGTACCTGATCCCATGCCTACAGTTTCTGTAGAGATTACCTCTACAGAGGCCTCACCTGCTTCTACGACAGACACCTCTCCATCTGAGCAAGATGCTTTAGGGAGAGGCATGCGTACAAAAGTACCCTTCGTTCTTCTTCGGGACTACATTCCTGCTACTGTCACTTCTGCTAGTCCATCCCCCGAACACTCCACTCCAGTCGGCTTCTCAGGTACTCCTTATCCTATAGCTCACTATATAAATTGTGACAGTTTTTCTGTGAAATATCGTAACTTCCTTGCAGCTATTACCTTGGCTAAAGAGCCTAGGACTTTTCGTGAGGCAATGTCACAAGATGGGTGGAAGGAATCTATGCAGGCTGAAATTCATGCCTTGGAAGATAATGGCACATGGACTATGGTTCCTCTACCGCATGGTAAGCGTGCTCTGGGTAGCCAGTGGGTTTATCAGATCAAGTACAAGTCTAATGGCACTGTTGAACGGCTTAAATCTCGATTGGTGGTTCTTGGTAATCATCAGAAGGAAGGGATTGATTACACGGAAACTTTTGCTCCTATGGCCAAAATGGTCACTGTTCGAGCCTTTCTTGCCATTCCAGCCTCGAAGAATTGGGAACTGCATCAAATGGATGTACATAACGCTTTCCTGCACGGTGATCTTCAGGAAGAGCTCTACGTGAAACCTCCTCTGGGCTTTCATTCCAATCAGCCAAATATGGTTTGTCGCCTTAGAAAATCTCTTTATGGCCTGAAACAGGCCCCGCGTTGCTGGTTCGCTAAGCTGGTGGCTTCCTTGAAGCACTATGGGTTCTTGTAGTCTTATTCTGATTATTCCTTGTTCACATTCACCAAAGGTACGATTCATATGAATATTCTTGTGTATGTTGACGATTTTATTATAGCTGGAAACGATTCCGTTGCCTTACAGTCTTTCAAAAAGTATCTAAGTGAATGTTTCAAGACAAAGGACCTTGGCTCCTTGAAGTACTGTACAACTGGGCGACCGCCCAGCTCCTTTTCTCAGCAACGTCAAAACTACTGTACAAGTGGGCGACCACCCAGCTGAAGTGGGTGACCGCCCAGGATCAAAACCCAACGATGCTGAAACCTCTGTACAAGTGGGCGACCGCCTAGGTCCCAGTGGGCGACCGCCCATGATCAAAATCTGACGTGATTTGAGTTCCGTTTTTCCGTCGATTTCCCTTTGATTTAGTTTTTCCTTTTCAGATTAGGACTCTCTTTGTATCTGATATATATTCAGAGGTTCATCAATAATAAACACAAGTTTTGGGAAAATCATAAATTGTTTTCCTACAATCTCGAACCCAAAAATAAGTCATGACCCCGTTCTCAAAGTTTCTCACTCACTCACTCACTCACTCACTCACCGAGTGTACCGATCAGGCTTTTTGGTTTCGTTTTCAATTAATCGGAATTTTACCCAATTTCATGAGTTATTAATCAATTTCATAGTTATTTGATTGAAATGTTCATACTTAATTTTGTTTTAGTTGCGTCTGCGCGCGCGTCTGGGTGTGTTTGTGTGCAGATCTGGGTGTGCTTATGTAGTGGTTGTGTGTATGCATCTGAATGGTGTTGAAATGGTGGAGTTAGACGGTAATGATTGGTGGTTAGCAGTGCTGATTGAGGGTGGTAAATGGTGGTGGTGGGTGGATGGAAGGTGGTGGGTGTTGATTATGGTGGAGATGGTGATTGATTTGAGTTTTAAATAGGTGATGGTTGTTGATTTGTACATTTAAATCAAATACAACAATTGTGCATAATAGTGTTATATATTTAATTATTTACAATACTTTTTATTTGTGTTTCAAGAAAAGAATTTTATTTTACATTTTATTAGTTAAACACCATCACATATAAATAATTTTAACATAAATAGTTTTTAATAATAATATTATTAATATAATATCATGGTTTTAAATAAATTAGGTTAATACAAAATGTAATAAAAATAGTTTTCATTTTTAAATGTTACTATTATAAAATATCATTTCTTTTATATATTTAGGTATATTAGTATTTTCTATTTTGGTTATTCATTTTCATTCAATTTATATTAAAATAACAATAAAATAATTCTTGTTCAAAAACATCGTCCATTAAAAGACATGTGATTTGCACATGATCATTTAATGAGTTTTTCTAACAAAATTGGTTAAAAATCCTAACATGAAAAAAAATGACAAATTTGAAGCCTATATTGATAATAATGAAATAATAAGACTAACATTGTAAACACCTCCTAAATTTTTGGGCTCAAAATGCAATTTCACCATTGCAACATTATTTGAAGGGAAATAAATGACTTTACCCAACAAAACAATTAATCAGGATATGGTGGAGATGGTGATTGTTTGAGCAATATCCTATACTCCCTCCGTCCAGTTACATACTTCACACTTTCTATTTTGGGCGTCCAATTACATACTTCACACTTTGTTTCTTTCCCAAAATGAAAAGGAATCTTTACTATTCCCTCCACTCATTCTCTCTCCTACATTATTTTAATACTCACAACACCATTATAATTTACTATTCCCTCCACTCATTCTCTCTCCTATTTTAATTTCACACTCACAACACTTTCAATATAATACTCTCTCCTTAATCCACGCGTGAACAGTAACTGTGAAATACTTACTTGGACGGAGGGAGTATATAAATATCTATCTTCAAATAAATGATTGAGGGTGGTAAATGGTGGTGGTGGGTGGATGGAAGGTGGTGGGTGTTGGTTATTGATGCTACCATGGAAAATGGTGTTGATCAGGAGTTGAATCTTCAACTGCTTCACAGGATACTCCGGCTAATCTCCTGGGATGGCTCGCTATGGGACCTACACACACAAGCAACAATAAGCTAAACCGGGGGTGACTCCGGTGAAAACCCCTCCGGCGTGAGAATCAGCTTTTTGCTCAGATTTAAGAAGAATTCTATATTGTAATGGAGAGAAGAGAGTTTTTTAGAGAGAGAGAGTAGACTTACATAATAAGGCTGAATTTCTCATACTTATACTACCACACAATCATGGGCCATACCTACTAGGACACGTGTCAATCATCCATGCTGTGTCAGTCAACTACCCTTAGAGTTAGTAAAAAGTACAATCATTCCCATCATGTTACACTGTTATACGTTATGGGGGGTGGGTACCACGTGTCAGTAGACCCCAAGGTTGTACCATCAGGCACTTTTGTCGCTAGGCGACAAACTCTTTATTGCGGCAAAGCATACCCAGTCACTTGTCATAAGTTGTCCCCTTTCGCACCTAAAAATATGAGGACGAATTCATATTCTCGCCAGTTACTCTTCTCGCCTTCATTCTTCTTCCTCTATACGTCGCACATTTGTCGCATGTTACGCTATCTCGATCTTTTGGGCCGATGTATTGATTATCGCTTAATTGCCACTTAATTTTACGTTTATTACCTATCTTACTTGGCCTATCGGTTTTATCGAACCTTCCTAACTGTTTAGGCCCAACCCATTTATGATAACCATTTCAGTAGCCCCCAATTTCAAGACCTGGATCATTTATGTTCCAGGCGAGGAATTTACATTGCCTATTACTTCCCGCCCGCGGGTAGCCACCTCGCAAGGCGTTATTCAACGACGTCATCCAAGGGACACGTGGCACACTCCTAGGTCCTTCCACTGACTGACGGTTGGTGTGACGTGACATATGAAAAGACTTTTTGAATTTTGAAATCATTTAATGGGGGGAATTTCAAAATTTTGGGGGCCAATTAAAGTTTTCTTTTCCCCAAACACCATTTCAAATTCCCCTAATATAAATGACCTCCCTCCTCCTACCTTCACTTTTTTCCACCCTCTTCATTTCTAAGCTCTAAAGCGATTTCCGGCAACCGTTGAACTTTTCCGGCGACCCTTCTTCCAGCGTGCTCTAGCCTCCCTCTGACTGAAACCTAGTCCTCCTTTGTACTTCACTCATAAAAACTTATTTTCATACCTATCTCCCACTTGAATCAACCTGTAAAACCAATTCTTCGGTAGTTCATTGGAAATTCCGGCCAACCTTCGCTCAATCTTCAACTTTCTCAACGACCCTTCGTATTTTCCAGGTAATTACTTGGATCCCTACTTTTTCCTTATTTTCTTTAAATTTTGTTAGTCGCCATGGCTAGGTTTAAAAATTGCCTTAGACAAATTAGATATGGCCAGTGTCGAAAGGTGCTGGGATATTTATTACTTGACTAGAGGGATCTGGGCAAGAATCCCGCGAGATGACTTAGTAAATTGCCTAAGAATTAATAGGGTAGATCCCACCATAATTGATGCCATAGAAGTTAGGGGTAAATGTTTTCTTCATTTTTCAGCCCCCATGTCCAAGACATTTTTCACTTCCCGCGAACTTTGCGAACACCTATGTCGCTTCTATGGTCCTCCCACATATTCTGATAGCTCGACACTGACTTTCTCATTGCGAGATCTTTAGTTAAGAGGTCTCGTTATAAACAAATTGTTTCTTCTTCTGATTCAGGCGAGATGTCAAACTTGGGAGCCCCCGGCGCTTCTACCTCAACCAGCAGGAATAACCCTTCCACTTCAGCCGGAGCGAGATCTGACACTTCTCAAGATCCCCACATAACTCCCTATCACACCAAGTACAATATCAATCACCTAGACTACCACATTGCCGCCTATGATGGCGAGATGGCCCTTTCTGTTATTAGGCATAGACAAGATGGCGTCGTGGTTTTCCCGTCCCAACTGGATGCCGGACTTAGGATCCCCATAGATCCCTTCATCTCACTTGTCCTTTTCAAAGCTCAGGCGGCAATAGCCGAACTTCACCCAAATGCAATTAGAGTGTTGACTTGTTTTATCACTATTTGCCGCGCCCTTCGGCGAGAACCCACTACTCATCTGCTCATGGATCTATTTACTGGCTACCAACAAAAAGACAATAAACCCAAGAGCTTCGCATGTCGCTTAAATACAAAAAACCCAAGATCCTCACTCCCTTCCTTCTAAAGTTCATAATTGGCGGAAACGACCCATTGTTCATAGTTTCTCGCATTGGTTGGGCTCTTCCCTCAGACTTGAAAGGGATTCATCCAAAGGTTGATAAAAAATGGTCCCTAGATGAAGATGAGAAACGCTTGAAAGCCACCATGGTCCGCCTTCTCGCCGAAGCTAACACCACAGACCCTTCCCCTGCCCTATTCTCCATTCAACAAATTCTTGCAGATCAATCTCTCCTCAGTCAAGTGGGACTCTCCTTTGACTTCCCGCCAATTCCTCCACGAGTGGCCATCGTCTTCCCAGAATCTTGGCCAGGATGGGAACGTCATTCAGGAGATAAATTTGGTACAGATTGCACCATTTGCGGGAATGGCCAAAACATGTGTCCCGCAATGCGACAAGTGCAACGTATGGTTTCCCTTGTTTTTATTTGTTTATTCATTACAAGTTTTATTATCGCTTATATATTTCCCGCTTTTCGCAGTACATAGGACGATGGATATGAACCAAAAAAGACTTGCTCAGGGAATGTCCGAGCAACAAGCCAAGCGTCTGGCTCTAGCTCGAAATGCGAGCTTAAAGTCCCAAACTGCTGATCTTACTATCCCGATTGCGAGAACCGGCGAAGATGAAAAAATTGCGAGTGAAACATCCCGCAAGAGGGCCCCTGCAAACACTTCCCGCCCCCAAAAACGGCAACGTAAGGCCGCCTCTGTCCCCGCTTCTGAAGAACAAGTAGAGACACTCCACTTGGTGGATGAAGAAGAAGAAGAAGAAGAAATAGAAGAAATAGAAGGAGAAGAAGATGATCTCCCTAATGAAATGGAAGGTGATGCTCCCCTTGAACAACCAGGGGTTGAGAATGAGGGGATTCATACAGATATCCCTGCGAGATCTGCCACTCCGCCTTCCTCAGCTCAACCACATGATGCAGCCCCCAACACTTCTCCCATCAACCCCTCATCCTCTCGCTCTGTTCCCCGTCGCCGCGCCAGCTGGTTAGAAGAGGGATTCCAGATTCCTGAAGATGAGCCAGGCATGGTGGCTCTTTGCCGGGAAGCGAATGCCATCCCCAAGCTGAAGGGATTAATCACTGAGCAGTTGGATACTGTTTCCTGCTTGTTGGGTTCCACTGCCCTCAAAAGGGCAAGTGATGCTGACCAAGTGGCCTACGTAGAAAAGGAGAATCCCGCCCACTCAGCCTACCATGCGGGAATTCAACTTTCCTTGGTAAGTCGCACTATCTTTCCTATTACTCATTCGAATTTTTCACTTTACATTTTCCTTAACATTTTATTGTCGCATTACTTTTCGCAGGCTAGCAGTACTCTCTTGGGTTTGAGCAACAAATGCATCAAACTTGAACAAGAGCTTGCGAGGCCGAGCGAGCGGAATGTGTATAGGCGGAAAGTGTCCAGGCGGGATATCTCTATCCAGGAACTCAAGGACCTTAAGGACAAAGCAGATGCTGATGTCGCGACGGGAAAAACCCTTTTGGAAGGGTTGGAACGAAAGAACAAGGAGGCGGAGGAGAAACTGGCCAGCCTTGTCGCCGAGAACGAGAAGCTTAAAGCTGATGCGGCCAAACTTGCTGACCTTGAAGCCGAGAACCAACGTCTCAGAGACGAAGATTTTGTCAAGGCCAATCAAGTCAGCAAGCTTAGGGAAGATTTAAAATCGGAAAAGTCTAAATCTGAAACGGCTGAAATGGATGCCTTCGATAATGCCATCCTTCATACCTTGAGGACTATTGCCGCGGAAGCCAATCCCGCCATAACCCCAGCCATGTTAGCAAGATGGGGCTCTGAGACTATCTTCAGTGAGAAAAGCCGCAAAGGACATCCCCTGGTGCCCTTCAGCGAAGAAGAGCTAGCCCAACTTGCTGCAGAAGATGCAGTTCTTGGCAAAGCGGCTTGGCCTGTTCCTGAGACCCGCAGCGACAATATCGTTCCCGCCCTTTTCGACCTCATGCAAAAGAACAAAGATGCTCTCAATGCTGCCTACAATGCCCAGTGATTTTGTTTTTTGTAATTTATGGTTGTCTCCAAACTTTTCCATTTGCTCTTGGTTTGTAACAAACAATATTTTACTTTCCGTCTTTTACTTCTCGCAACTTTTATCCAGATGATTGGCCTTTATGCTACAACAATTTGTATTTATCTAATTGTCGCACTTTTGCACCTTTTTTCCTTATGCCTTGTCTCCAAACTTTACTTGTTTATCATCAACACTTTTATGTCGCGTACCTTTCTTTTTATTCATAAATATTTTGCTTCGATAGTTCATCGAAGATTGTACTCTCCATCTTATCTCTATATACATACTACTCCCTTCAAAAAAGTGAGGCTCGTCTTTAGGCAGCCTCACTCCCCAGCATATATTCTCGCCCACTGTTTGATGCGGCAATTTCGACGTATCCATTTGGAATCAAATCCCTAATCGGAACATCACATCCCTTTTGGGCGACTTAGTCTCTAACCATGCCGCCACATCCCTTTTGGGTGACTTGGTCTCTAACCAAGCCACCACATCCCTTTTGGGCGACTTGGTCTCTAACCAAGCCGCCACATCCCTTTTGGGTGACTTGGTCTCTAACCAAGCCGCCACATCCCTTTTGGGCGACTTGGTCTCTAACCAAGCCGCCACATCCCTTTAGGGCGACTTGGTCTCTAACCAAGTCACCACATCCCTTTTGGGCGACTTGGTCTCTAACCAAGCCGCCTAGGGTGACTTGGTCTCTAACCAAGTCGCCACATCCCTTTTGGGCGGCTTGGTCTCTAACCAAGCCGCCACATCCCTTTTGGGCGACTTGGTCTCTAACCAAGCCGCCACATCCCTTTTGGGCGGCTTGGTCACATCCCTTTTGGGCGACTTGGTCTCTAACCAAGCCGCCACATCCCTTTTGGGCGACTTGGTCTCTAACCAAGCCACCACATCCCTTTTGGGCGACTTGGTCTCTAACCAAGCCACCACATCCCTTTTGGGTGACTTGGTCTCTAACCAAGCCACCACATCCCTTTTGGGCGATTTGGTCTCTAACCAAGCCGCCACATCCCTTTTGGTGAGTGTTGATGACGATTGCTTCTCACATTTCTTAGCGCGCTTCTACTGTCGCCTTCTTTATCCAAGCTCTTTATCCTTTATTAAAACGGCTTCCTTGACCACCGTCGTTCTTCTAATCCCGCCGTTCCAATAACTGTTTCACAAAACATAACACTTGTCAAATTTTAATGAAAATGGTGATCACAAAAACAGGTATATCATTTGGAATAATTCCTTCCTTCTTCCATCACGTTAACAAGTTACATCATGCTAGATTGGCAAATTCTACATAACTTTCCCGTCAATGCGATGTACACAAAAACACATGACCCCAGAAAAAGTTACGTATCTTTTGTCATCTAGAACCAAAATCAAAAGATGCAGCTACAAAAGGTTGCTACAACTTCATTGATAAAAACGCTTCAAATGATCAACACTCCAAGCATTCTTCAACTCTTCACCATCTTGCTTTCTCAGCCGATAGGTCCCTTCTCGAACAATTTGAGATACCTGAAACGGCCCTTCCCATTTTTCATTCAACTTGGTGAAGCCTGGTTTGGGTCCTGTGGCCTCTGTACTCCTTAATACCCAATCGCCCACGTTGAAAGATCTCTTGTTAACCCGCCTGTCATGCTGAGCCTTCATCTTCTGCTTATAATTTATCATCTTCATTCTCGCTTGCAGCCTCCTTTCATCAATCAAATCCAGGTCGTTACATCGCCTCTGACCATTTCTCGCCTCATCATAATAAGTCACTCTATAAGTCGGCAAGGCCATCTCGGCCGGTGCCATGGCTTCAGACCCATAAGTCAAAGCAAATGCTGTTTCATCGGTTGAACCCTTTATTGTGGTCCTTACATACCATAATGCAGTAGACAATTCTTCTAACCATGCTCCGCCCCTTCCTTCCAAGTTCTTGCGTAATGCGGCAATAATTTGCTTATTTGCCGCCTCCGCCTGACCATTGCACTGCGGCCTGTATACCGCCGACATCCAATGCTTCACATTCATCCTTTGACATTTCGCGGCAAATTTCTTACCAAACTGTGTTCCATGATCAGAGATAATGGCCCTGGGTAACCCATATCTGCACCAAATGTTTTCTTGAACGAACTTAATCACATTATCCTCGCTTATCGTTGCCAAGGCTTTCGCTTCAGTCCACTTCGTAAAATAATCTAGTGCAACGACTACATGCTGGCATCCTCCCTTGGCCTTTGGAAATGGCCCAATCAAATCTATGCCCCACATATCAAAAGGCCACGTTGCGACAATAGGCGTCTGCTCAGTGGCGGGTTGGCGCGGAATATTCCCAAACCTTTGACACTTCTCGCATTTCCGCACATACTCTTCCGCATCCTTCTTCAAGCTTGGCCAATAATAACCATGGAACAACACCTTCTCCGCAAGAGATCTTGCCCCCGGATGACCTCCGCAGACGCCTTCATGGATTTCAAACAAAACCTTAGCCACCGTCCCCGGCTCTATACACCTCATCAATGGCTTTGAAAAAGATCTTCTATATAAGATTCCATCTTGCACCGTAAATCGCGGGGAAGTCACCTTTACTAGTTTAGCCCTTTCTTCCTCAAGCGGCAATTCACCCTTTTCTAAAAAATCTTTCATGTCAGTAACCCAATTTGCTTCCATCTCCCCAATCTCCATTACCCTGGATCTATCAATTGCCGGCGTGTCCACATACTCCACCAAGGGATCCACAGCTGCTTCATTTTCTCCACTTCCCGCCGACCTACTCAGTGCATCCGCCTTTGAATTCTCTTCTCGCCCAATTTGTACCAACTCCCAAAACTCAAAATGACTCAAGATGTTTCTCACCAAATCACAATATCTTATTAAAAATGAATTCACCGTGCCATATTCGCCTTTCACTTGCTTAACAATCAACTGAGAGTCAGAATGGACCACAATCCTCTTTACTCCAATATCCCGCGCAAATTCAATTCCCGACACCAATGCTTCGTACTCCGCCTGATTATTAGACACTGGGAATTTGAACCTAAAGGCTTTCCTATACTCACATTCCGCATCTGGGGATATCAAAACCATTCCCGCTCCTCCTCTGTCCTTTGCTGACGAACCATCTACATGTAGAATCCAACAATCCTCCGGCCTCTTCTTTTCTTCAATCAAACTTGGCTCAGCCCGCTTTGCCATCTTCTTTTTCTCGCGTTCCTCAACTACATCGGCCTGTGACTTGGTAAATGAGGTTTCAACTATAAAGTCTGCCAACGCTTGCGCCTTAATAGCTCGACGAGATTCATATCTGATGTCGAATTCCGTCAACTCAATCGACCACTTCAAAAGCCTTCCCGCAGAATCTGGTTGCTGCAGAATCTTTCTTAAGGGCGCGTCTGTCAACACCACAATAGTATGAGCGACAAAATAGGCCCTCAACTTCCTTGCCGCCACCACCAACGCATAAGCCAACTTCTCGGCATTAAAATACCTCGACTCAACCTCACTTAATGCTTTGGAAACATAGTATACAGGCCTTTGAATTCCTCCGTCTTCCCTTACCAACACTGCCGCAACCGCATAGTCAGAAGCTGCCAAATAAACAAACAATTCCTCCCCCTCCACAGGGCTGCTCAACAATGGTGGCTTCCCCAAGTAAGCTTTCATTTCTTCAAAAGTTGCTCCGCATTCCTCGCTCCATTCAAATTTCTTTCCGCCCTTCAAAACTTTGAAGAACGGCAAACATCTCTCCGCCGACTTCGAAATAAATCTTCCCAGGGCAATGATCCTCCCATTTAGTCGCTGAATCTCGCGAATAGACTTAGGTGGCGACATGTCTAATAACGCCTGAATTTTTTCTGGGTTGGCCTCAATCCCGCGCCTGTTTACCAAGAATCCCAGAAATTTTCCCGCCGTAACACCAAACGTGCACTTACTAGGGTTCAACTTCATCGAATTCCTTCTCAAGTTCTCAAAAGTCTCAGCAAGATCCAACAAGTGGTTTTTCTCTCTGGTCTTGATCACCATGTCGTCAATGTACGCTTCTATATTCCGCCCAATCTGAGACTTGAACACCTCGTTCACCATCCTTTGATATGTTGCCCCCGCATTCTTCAAGCCGAACAGCATCATCTTGTAACAAAAATTTCCCTTTGGAGTCCTAAACGCTGTTTTCGCTTTATCTTCTTCCGCCATCTTGATCTGGTGATATCCTGAGTAAGCATCAATGAAACTAAACACCCTGTGACCTGCAATGGAATCTACCAACTTATCAATCTTGGGTAAAGGATAGCAATCCTTGGGGCATGCTGTGTTTAAATCAGTGAAATCAATACACATTCTCCATTTCTTGTTTGACTTCAAAACCATTACGGGGCAAGCCAACCAAACTGGATATTGGATTTTTTCAATTATTCCCGCCTTCAACAACTTTTCCACTTCCTCCAATACTGCCACCTCTTTCTCTGGCGACAAATGCCTTACCCTTTGCTTAAATGGCTCCACATTGGGATCAGCATTCAAACAGTGCAAAGCCACACTCTCGTCAATACCCTTCATATCTTCCGGTCTCCAAGCGAAGACATCCAAATTTTCTTTCAAAAAATCAACCAAAGTTTCTCGCTCATCCCGCGACAATTGCTTTCCAATCTTCACCTTCTGTTCGGGAAAATAACAATTGATTTCTACCTCCTCCAGCTCTTCTCCCGCCTTGATATCTGGCTCATCCCGCACCTGTAGCGTTTCCACCTCCATTCTTTTCCTCTTCCTCACACCAACAGGAACTGGCTTTTTATGATCGGCAAAGACATTACCCGTAGGCCGCCCCTGAGCGTCCTCCACTTCAATGGCTTCATAATCGTCATCAGATTCGCTCATAAGTACTTTAACATTTCCCTCAACCACTTCTTCAATCCTTGGCTCCTTCATACTAACTAGCCTTACAACCCTGGCATAACTTATATGGGGCGTGGCACTCACTATTTCCATCGCCCAACAATTTTCTTCATCATCATCACTCCGTCCCCCCATGCCATCTTCTACATCCCGCCCATCTGATTCCCGCTCGTCCAACATACACATTTCTCGCCCTCCTCTTAACCCCCTTATCACTTGCCCTGAAACTCGCCCTGACACTTGGTTTGTCGCTTCGGCTACCATAGCAGTTCCATTTCTCATACTCTCCGTTATGATCCAATCTGGTTCACCATTCTCCACCTCTACAATCTTGACCATATTTATCTTTAGCGGACTAGATTCTACTTTGGAAGTCATCGAAATTGTATTCTCTGCCTTAGCTTTCAACATCTCCTTTTGTTTTCTTATCACAGTGACCGCCTCACTCTTCAAGCAACCTATCCCATTGGTGGTGGGATACTTCACCCTCTGGTGGGGAATTGATAGAACCATTTCAAAGCTCAACATGAATGGGATCCCCACTATAGCATTATAGGGAGACACAAGATCAATCACCATGAATTCGATATTCTCGCATCTCGCCATCTTTCCTTCACCAATTTCAACATCCAACATAATGGTACCTTTAACTTTAACGGAGTGATTAGTGAAACCCTCAAGATATCCCTTATGAGGCACCAAATTTGCCTCTGTATAATTCATCCTTTTAAAAGCATCATAATAAAGTACATTCCTACTCGCCCCAGAGTCCACCATGACTCGCTGCACAATATTATTGCCTGGATACATAGTGATGATAATTGGTTGACTCCCATGGCTTTTGGTAACAGCCAATTCTCTCCTGGAAAAACTGATCACCCTATCTTGACTGGCGGGAAACTGAGGAACATCAAACGTATGCGTTAAAGTCATGATTTGGGTATTCAACTGAGACACACTGGGTAATGGGTCGTGAATGACATCTACCAAATTTCTCTCCGGCCTACGTTGATCATCCCGCCCAACATTCTCCTCCAAATACTCCTGTAGAAAACCCCTGTCAATCTTCCCCTGAATCAATCTCCTCAAATTATAACAATCATCAGTCTTGTGCCCCTTATCTTTGTGAAATTCACAGTAACTATTCTGATCCCTAGACGGACCAGTTCCTGGTGTAATAGGAAAAGGTTCAGGCAGATTTATTTTCTTCATGATCTCGCTGATAAGAGTGTTCAATCGGCTATACTTGATGTCTGTCTTTGGCTTAAACTCTCTCTGACCCCCCGTACGCCCTTCTTCACGGCCTCCGTTTCCTCCCGCTTGACTTGCCCCTCTATTGCCGCCAAACCCTCTTCTATCATCTCGCACTATCTCCACCCTTTCGCTCGCCACTTTCTTGACGGCCTGATTCGTAATTGTACCCCCCTTTGTCTTAACTCTAGCTCCACTACAAAATCCTCGCACTCTTTCATACAACTCCCCCGTAGTCTTTGGCAATCTCATCCCTAGCTCCTGCTTGAAGTGACCCGGCTGTAAACTGGTGTTATACAACATGATTATCTCGCCTTGAGCGATGTCAGGTACTTGATTTGCCACTCCCATGAACCTGTCTGTGAAAGTCGCAATCCCTTCCCCATCTTTTTGTTTAAGACTGCACAACTCCGTCTTTTGAACTGGTTGTGATCCTGACGCACTAAATCTCGCCAAGAATTTCTCCCTGAAATCTTGATACCCCGTTATAGAATCTTCAGGCTGTACTAAGAACCAATCCAATGCATGATCTGCCAGAGTGCTCACCAAAGCTCGACACAAAATTGCTTCATTCTCAGTCAACAGCGACATGTTTGCTTCAAATCCTCCCACATGAGTTACTTGTGAGGACCCCGACCCGGAACCTACACGTGTCCCGAGTTGGAGCGTCCTCAAACTAACCCAAAAACACTAAACTTTTAAAACTTTTGCCTTGACTTTCAAACATGAACATTAATAATATAACATTTCGAAATAACTCCACTCAACTCCACATCGGAGGAGGAGATAACTAACTTTGAAAACGATCAACTGTTTAGTTACAAAAGATATTGGTTTTTAACGTAGAAAGATAAAGTTTATAATTACAAACACCCAAAAAGAATTATGACAAAATAATTTCTACGCCAACCTAACGTACCCCGACAATATCCCAAAATGCTCACAGCCAAACTCCTTTCCGTCCTTACTTGGGCGGTCCTCCTGTCTCGGGATCTAAAACAGTAAAGGGAGAGGGGTGAGAATAAATCTCAGCAAGCTATTATGGATGCAGCAATATGCCAAATAAATGCAACATATAACAAGTCACACATAACACATTGGGAAAGCTGTAAACACATTCCATTACCTTGGTTTACCTTTTCCCGTACGAACGATAGTCGTACAACATTGGTTATAATAATAATCCAATCTTACGGTGGAGCTGCTTAAGCAATACTCACGTCTTATAAGACCCGTTTTTCAGGGAACCAAATAAGACAGTAGCAACTCTGTAAGGCTTTTGGCTCAATACAGACGCTATAACCCCAACATGTGGCCACAGGAGGGGACGGTCACAGATATAACATAATCCGATCACATTAGGTCACACTTCCATAATTGATCGTATTCTGTTATACCCCCAACGTCAGCTGACTCACACATATCAAGCACATAATAGATACTTGAATAAAATCCACAAAAAGGGATAAACAATAGCCACATGGTAATATATACTCATGCCCAACAATATCAAAGTGTAACAATTTATGAATACACTAAACAATACCAACAACAATATATATAACATCAAGTAAGGAAATGAGGGATCGTAAACCTACCCTACAAATTCCATATACGAGGATACAAGACCTAAATGAAGGTTCAAGTTCAATTACTAAGTGGGAGTCACCCTTTTTAAGTGGCCAAACAACTTGCCAAACGATCCTTGTTTAAATTAAGAAAAACTGGTTCAGGGTCTTGGGCGACCGCCCTTACAGCAGGCGACCGCCCGAAGTGGACCTCAAGAGAAATTGTGGTTTTACGCCCTCTTGGGCGACCGCCCTTAACCACTTGGGCGACCGCCCAAGTGGATTTTCAAAAGACCATTTCCTCTTTTGCCGAGGTGGGCGGCCGCTCGGCCCCCCCGCAGGCGACCGCCCATGCCTCCGGCCCGGCCCTCTTGAGTTTTTGACCCTTTCTAACCTTAGTTCTCATTTACCTCTACCATGGCTTCCCCCAAGGATACCAAAGAAGACCTTCATCTTACCAAGTCCCAAACAACATGTAAACTCAAAATCAAGTAATCCTAGATCATTTATCTACACCCATTCTACCCATTTCAAACCCTTTTTACAAGATCTTCAATGAACCCTAACTTCAATAATTCCATTTTCCCAACATTCAACTCTCCTAAAATTTCCAAAGCAAGAACCAAGCATCACAAGAACAAGAAGAACATCAAGGAGAGTATGAACAATTAAAGAAGGGAAGTCATAACAACTTACTTGGATTTTATAAGGAAGATTGATCTTGATGGGTTCCTCTAGGTGATTCAACTTCAATGGTGCTCTAAAACTTGATTTTTGGTGAAGAAATGCTTGGCTTCAAGGTTTGGTGCTTGGAGCTTCCATGGGAGTTCTTCTAAGGCTTTCTCTAGAATCTATTAGGATGAATGGAGGAGAAGGAGGGGAAGGGAGTAAGAGAGGTGAGGGAGGGGGGACACTTGGCAAGGGAGGAAGGACTCTACAAAATGGCCCCCCATGGGAAATTAGCAAGGCTTTCACCCACCCATTTTAAATTAAAATAAATCTTATCCCATTAATTCATCCTACTCATTTAACCTCCCTACACTATTTATCATATTTCCATTTATTATTATTTCCCCTAGTTCTTTATTTAATGTCCAATAAATTCTTATAAGATCCTAAATTTACTTTTCACCCAATTTATCTTAATTTAGAATTTTAAAGACATAATTGAACACATAAAGCTAGCATGAATATTAAAAGCATATAATTAAATATTAAAAATGAGTGCCTAGGGTTGGGGTCGTCACACTCACTCCCCCTTAAAGAAAATTCGACCCGAATTTTAAAAGAAAACTTACTTGAATTTTCAAACAACCAAGGGTACTTCGCCCTCATCTCCGACTCTAGTTCCCACGTCGCTTCCTCTACGGTGTGGTTCTTCCAAAGGACTTTTACTATCGGAATACTCTTAGTTCTCAACTCCTTAACTTGGAATTCTAGGACTCTTAATGGCTCTTCAACATAAGACATGTCCGCTTGGACATCATCGGGAGGAGAGCTCAAAACATGGGAGGGGTCATGACAATACTTCCTCAACATCGAAACATGGAAGACATCATGGAGTAAAGAAAAAGACGGAGGCAACGCTAACCGGTAAGCCAATTCCCCTATCTTCTCTAGAATCTCAAACGGACCTACAAACCTCGGAGCCAACTTGCCACTTATTACCGAACCTTTTAATCCCCGTCCTCGGAGAGACCTTCAAGAACACAAAGTCACCAACCCGAAAAGATAAATCCCGTCTTCTATTGTCGGCGTAGCTTTTCTGTCTACTCTGAGCCGTCTTCAATCTATCCCGAATCACCTTGATCTTCTCCGTAGAATCCCTAACCAAATCCGGGCCCCAAAGTCTCGCTTCACCAACCTCGTCCCAACACATCGGAGATCGACACTTCCTACCATACAACGCTTCATACGGAGCCATCTCAATACTAGGCCCGATAAGCTGTTGTTGTAAGCAAACTCGACTAACGGTAGATGATCCTCCCAAGATAATTGGAAATCCATCACACAAGCTCGTAACATATCCTCAGTATACGAATAGTTCTCTCGGACTGACCGTCGGTTTGAGGATGAAACGCGGTACTAAAACACAACTTAGAACCCAATGCTTCATGCAATGCTCTCCAAAATCTAGATGTAAACCTCGGATCTACATCGGACACAATACTAACAGGAACCCCGTGAAGTCTCACAATCTCCTTCAAATACAACTGGGCTAACTTCTCTAACGAAAACTTAGTTGACACCGGAAGAAAATGAGCCGACTTCGTCAACCGATCCACAATAACCCATATAGCATCCATCTTCTTCGCGGTAAGAGGTAGACCCGAAACAAAATCCATCGAGATCCCTTCCCATTTCCACTCCGGAATATCCAATGGTTGAAGTAGTCCCGCCGGTCTTTGATGTTCTGCCTTAATCTGTTGACAAGTCAAACACTTAGAAACATAATCCGCTATTTCCCTCTTCATACCATTCCACCAATACCCACGCTTCAAGTCTTGATACATTTTGGTACTTCCCGGATGAATCGCAAACTTGGACTTATGGCCATCCTCTAAAACACGCTTCTTGATTTCCGGCGATGACGGAACGCAAATTCTTCCTTGGAAAATTAAAATCCCATCTCTATTCAAAGCAAACTCCCCGGTTTTCCCATCTTGCACTTGATCTAAAATCTTCTTCAACTCCGGATCACCTTGTTGAGCTTCCTTCAAATCCCCATACAAAGTCGGAACGGCTCTAACATTCGCAATAATTACTTCACTCTTCAATTCTCGGGAACCCAAAGCTGTCAAATACGCCTTTCGGCTAATCGCATCGGCCACCACATTGGCCTTCCCCGGATGATAAGAAATTATACAATCGAAATCTTTCAAAAACTCAAGCCATCTCCTTTGTCGGTTGTTCAACTCCTTTTGGGTGAATAAGTACTTCAAACTCTTATGATCGGTAAAAATCTCAAACTTCGCCCCATAAAGGTAGTGCTTCCACTTATGTAACGCAAATACAATCGCCGCCAATTCCATATCATGAGTAGGGTAATTCTGTTCCGCCGGTGATAACTTCCTAGAGGCATACGCAATAACCTTCCCATTTTGCATCAATACACATCCCAAACCCGCCTTCGAGGCATCACTATAGATCACAAAATTCTCACAACCATCCGGAAGGGTAAGAATAGGAGCCATTGTCAATCTCTTCTTCAATTCATCAAAGCTTGCTTCACACTTGGAATCCCATACAAACGATACATCTTTCCGAGTCAACCTAGTCAACGGAGTCGCAATCCGAGAAAACCCCTCAATGAACCTCCGATAATACCCCGCCAAACCAAGAAAACTACGGACCTCGATCACAGTCGAAGGTTGCTTCCAATTAACCACGACCTCAATCTTTGAAGGATCAACAGAAATTCCCGAACTCGACACAACATGCCCCAAGAAAGAAATCTGCTCAAGCCAAAACTCGCACTTACTGAACTTAGCATATAACTGCTTCTCACGAAGAACGGACAAGACAATCCTCAAATGATTCTCATGCTCTTCCCGGGACTTAGAATACACAAGAATATCATCAATAAAGACCACCACAAAACTATCAAGATAAGGCTTGAAAACACGGTTCATCATATCCATAAATACATTTGGAGCATTAGTTAACCCAAACGGCATCACAACAAACTCATAATGACCATATCTAGTTCGAAAAGGCACATCTTAGCAACATCATCCTGGTCTAATCTTCAAGCGATGGTATCCGCTTCTCAAATCAAGCTTTGAGTAGATAACGGAACCTTGGAGTTGGTCAAACAAATCATCTATATGCGGGAGAGGATACTTATTCTTAATGGTGGCTTGGTTCAACAAACGATAGTCAATGCACAATCGTAAGGTACCATCCTTCTTCCTAACAAACAAGACCGGTTGTGATGTGCCCGATTTTTTTTTGAAAATCAAACGGAGTCGCCACGCCATTTTAATTTTGAGGGCCAAAACTTTGAAAAAAGCCCGAGATCAGAGATTTAGGTTCGGAGGTCATGTTACGCGTCGGGAATGACGTTAGTGTGCACCCGACGCGCCTCGTAAAAACGAGTCTTCCAAGCTGAAAATCATTTGTGTGTGTGTGTGTGTGTGTGTGTTTTGGCCAAAATAAGTTGAAACTGGAAAAAGTAAAAATTGGGGTGTCTTTTTAAGACTTTAAACTAATCCCATGATTTTTTGGAGAATTTTTGGTTTGAGATTTGGTACTCAAAAAACCTTTTGAAGTTGAGAAGTCACTTCTGCCAGAAGGAAATGGCAGCAGACACCTGATTTTGAAATGGATTCAAGGGTCCTAAAACTTCATAATATGGATGAACTCAGAGAATGAAAGTTTCTCTAGACTCCTTGAATAAACTTTGTGTGAAGGAAATTTCCATTTTGGAGAAGATTTGAGGGGTCAAAACCTTCTGGAAACCTCAGATATGAGATCTGGATTCCCAGAAACTGATGAACTAGCCTCTGAAAGAAAAATTGAAAAGAGGAGTTTTACTCACCCAAAAAATAAGGTAAAAATATTTCTGGAAAGCTCTGGATGTTGGCTACAAAAAGTGTTTTGTAGTCAACACCAAATTCCAAATTCATCTGTGTCCAAAAATTAAGACCATGGACTGAGGTCTGAGAAAATTGCTACTGGACAGCAACTTCTCAAGAAAGAAAATATGATTTTAAGGGGGGTTTTGCATCCATGCTTGTCCCCATTTCCCTAGGTTTTGGTTAGTGATCACTAGATATTTTAGTGGTGAATCAACTATACCAAACCATCCTTGGGGTACATTAGGACT
Source organism: Adenophora triphylla var. japonica (assembly GCA_022495995.1). Taxonomy (NCBI): domain Eukaryota; kingdom Viridiplantae; phylum Streptophyta; class Magnoliopsida; order Asterales; family Campanulaceae; genus Adenophora; species Adenophora triphylla. The sequence goes on from JAFEMH010003521.1 coordinate 44,686, forward strand.
AAGCATTTCATTTGCTTGGGGAGGGGGATTTTACCCTTTGAAATCAAGATTTAGTGCTTGAAAATGGTTTTTTAGGGTTTTGAAAGTGCATTTTTGCAAGTAAGAAAGAAAAGCTTTGAAAATAATGTTGATCTTTGTAGAAGACCATCCATGGAGATGGTCTTCCATGGTGATCTTCTTAGATCTAGAGAAGAGAGATGAAAGAACTACATTTTGTAGTTTGAAGATGCATGCATGGATGAGATTTAGGGTTAGGAAGAGGAGGGTTTACCAATCTTCCTTGTGTTCTTGAGTGTTTGGCTTGAGTGTATGAGTGTTTAGGGCTTTAATATGAGAGTGAGTGGATGAGTATGAGTTGGGAAAGATTGGAGAGAAAAAGGTGACAATTCTTGAGAATTCTCACTGTTTTCTCTCTATATTTCGCCAGAGGTTCGTTGCATTTGTGTTCTTCCTTCTTATTTCTGTGACTGGAGGGCTCAATTTATAGCCCTCTGAAAATGCATACTTATCCGCGCGGACAAGGTCAGTAGGCGTGCACTGTTCATTAATTACAGCTCCAGCCTTGGACAGGAAGAATAAAAATTCAAAAAAACCAAATTGACAGCCAGTTTTTGTGTTTCCAGCCTTTCTATTTATGGTTTTATTCTTTTGTTTTGCTTTTTAAGATGCTTTTCTTCATTTGGCAATGCCCATTCTACCCTCCCTTTGTTAGAAAAGTTAGGATTGTTAGGAATGTTAGTAATTGTTATAACTTTCGTTAATTTTCTAACGAAAATTCTAACAAGCTCAAATTGGAGCACTTACAGTAGCCCCTCGGCGACGGCGCTTTCGAAGGAAGCGGGGTCGTCGATAAGAGTAAGGCTCCATATTTGGCAGGATGATCGAGTGATCGGGTGGCTGAACCTAGCGATAGGCTACCTACGTATCCCGAATGGGAATCAAGCCGGCCGTAGTTCGGGTCTTTGACCCTGGAGATGATGGCGTTTTAGGTGCCTCGAACCTGATAAGCGAGTTCGATCGGTTCTTTGAAAAGAAACTCTGCTGGGGATAAGAGATGACCATTTTCGGTCTGATGGCTATCCGCTCTGCTGGGGATAGGAATGACCATTTTCGGTCTCTGCTGGGGATGATTGCGATTTATCGCTTTCCTAGTGATAGCGTCTTAGGTGCCTTAAACCTTGGAGATGGCGTTTTAGGTGCCTCAAACCTTGAAGATGGCGTTTTAGGTGCCTCGAACCTTGATGATGATGGCCTTTTAGGCGCCTCGGACCTTAATGATGATGGCTTTTTAGGCGCCTCGGACCTTAATGATGATGGCTTTTTAGGCGCCTCGGACCTTGATGATGATGGCTTTTTAGGCGCCTCGGACCTTGATGATGATGGCTTTTTAGGCGCCTCGGACCTTGATGATGATGGCTTTTTAGGCGCCTCGGACCTTGATGATGATGGCTTTTTAGGCGCCTCGGACCTTAATTTGAAATGGCCTTTCGGTGGACTTTGTCTGCTGCCGAAGGATAGGGTGACCGTTTTGGTCGAGGGGCTGGACCTAATGATAGGCTACCTACGTATCCCTAGTGGGAATCAAGCCCTTTCGTAGTTCGAGTCTTTGACCCTGGGAATGATTGTTTTTAAGGTATCAACCTGGAGATGATGGCGTTTTAGGCGCCTCGGACCTTGAAGATGATGGCGTTTTAGGTGCCTCGAACCTTGAAGATGGCGTTTTAGGTGCCTCGAACCTTAATGGTGGGGATAGATGGTCCTCTGGTGGACTTTGCTTGAAAGGATCGGTCTTACGTCTGTTCTCGAAGGAAAGGATGACCATTTCGGTCGAGTGGTGGACCTAATGATAGGCTACCTACGTATCCAGTGGGAATCAAGCGTAGTAGTTCGAAATTTACTCGAGATTTCGTTGGCTTCGGGGAAAATCGACGTATTCGTTGGGAAATCGTTAGCCTTCTTTGAGGAAAGCGGGACGTATTCATCGGGAAATCGGTCTTACATTTCTTGCCGTGAATGATTTTGATGAAAGATACGGGATCTCGTTATCTTTCTCGGGGCACTCGGTCTTACGTTTAAGCTTAGGGAATTTCTTTTGAGAGGGTATGAACCTAAATGGAAACTTAGTTCGGGAGTATGAACCTAAGTTGAGGTTCGGTTCGGGAGTATGAACCTAATGGAGACTTAGTTCGGGAGTATGAACCTAAGTTGAGATTTTGTTCGGGAGTATGAACCTAAATGGGAACTTAGTTCGGGAGTATGAACCTAAGTTGAGGTTCGGTTCGGGAGTATGAACCTAATGGAGACTTAGTTCGGGAGTATGAACCTAAGTTGAGATTTTGTTCGGAGTATGAACCTTAATGGGAACTTAGTTCGGGAGTATGAACCTAAGTTGAGGTTCGGTTCGGGAGTATGAACCTAATGGAGACATAGTTCGGGAGTATGAACCTAAGTTGAGATTTGGTTCGGGAGTATGAACCTAAATGGGAACTTAGTTCGGGAGTATGAACCTAAGTTGAGGTCTTGTTCGGGAGTATGAACCTAAATGGAGACTTAGTTCGGGAGTATGAGCCTAAGTTGAGATTTGGTTCGGGAGTATGAACCTAAATGGGAACTTAGTTCGGGAGTATGAACCTAAGTTGAGGTTCGGTACACGATGGAGGCTATTTGAAGGTGTTCTTCTTTGAGGAAGACTCGGGCTTACGAGAACCATCGGGAAGAAAGGTGATCAATGTCGGTCGGGTGGATGGACCAAGGATTGGCGTATCTGGGGTCACCCAGGATTGACTATTTTAAGGAAGTCGTCCTGAGATTGATTTGTATTTGGGAGTCACCAGGGATTGACTATTTTAGGGAAGTCGCCCTATGATCGACTATTTTTGGGAAGTCGCCCGTGATTTGACTATTTTGGGAAGTCGCCCTATGGTTTGACTATTTTTGGGAAGTCACCCTATGGTTTGACTATTTTGGGGAAGTCGCCCTAAGGTTTTGACTGTTTTGGGGAAGTCGCCCTAAGATCTGACTATTTTTGGGAAGTCGCCCTGTGATTTGACTATTTTTGGGAAGTCGCCACATGTCTGACTATTTTGGGAAGTCGCTATGGTTTGACTATTTTGGGAAGTCGCCTATGGTTTGACTATTTTTGGGAAGTCGCCACATGGTTCGACTATTTTGGGAAGTCACCCTATGGTTTGACTATTTTGGGAAGTCGCCCTATGGTTTGACTATTTTTGGGAAGTCGCCACTGTAATCATTTTTGGGAAGTCACCCTATGGTTTGACTATTTTGGGGAAGTCGCCCTATGGTTTGACTATTTTTGGGAAGTCGCCACTGTCATCGACTATTTTGGGAAGTCACCCTATGGTTTGACTATTTTGGGAAGTCGCCCTATGGTTTGACTATTTTTGGGAAGTCGCCACGTAATCATTTGTTTTTGGGAAGTCACCCTATGGTTTGACTATTTTGGGGAAGTCGCCCTATGGTTTGACTATTTTTGGGAAGTCGCCCATGTCATTTGTTTTTGGGAAGTCGCCTATGGTTTGACTATTTTGGGAAGTCGCCTATGGTTTGACTATTTTTGGGAAGTCGCCACTGTAATCGTTGTTTTGGGAAGTCGCCCTAAGATTTGATGATAATGTTCTTTTAGAAAAGTAGTTGACTAAGATATGCTTTCATACTGTCTTTGTGCTTACACTGTAGTGCTGAAAGGCTGAGGCTACGGGTGATGTTGATGAAGAGTTGTTGGGTTGCCGTTCGTGGGACGGTTTCTGGCGACGATTTCTTTGTGTTTGGAGGCATTTTGACTGAAGGAGGAATTTGGTTGAGTCTGCATCTTGCTTGGTGATCGTTAACCTTGTAGAAGTTGTTGAACTTGTCTTCACATTGGGACTTCTTGCTTTTGAGAACTTGGTGTCTCGACCGCATTATATTTGAGAACTTGGCGTCTGACCGATTCGTATTTGAGAACTTGGCGTCACGGCGGTTGCATTTGAGAATTTGGCGTCCTTGACCGATTTGTATTGGAGAACTTGGCGTCCACGACCGATTTGTATTGGAGACCTTGGCGTCCACGGCCGATTTGCATTTGAGAATTTGGCGTCACAGACCGATTTGTATTGGAGAACTTGGCGTCTCGACCGATTTGTATTGGAGAACTTGGCGTCTCGGCCGATTTGTTAGACAGCTTGGAGGTGGTCTTCGTTGGGGGTTGTTTTCATCCATTTGTGGACATTGGAGGTCGTCTTTAGCAAGTTGCGGAGCCGGAGCTTGTCTTTGCCAAGCTGTAGATCTTTGGAGGGCGTCTTCATCCGTTTGTGGACATTGGAGGTCGACTTTGGTGAAGATCATCCTTGCCGAAAAGGGGATTTGATTTCACGTTTGAATTCACGCATTCGTTAGTGAAGAGGAAGATGCATATATGACATTCATGATGACGAGATGCATGCATAGAGCCAAAAATGATTGTGAGAGTATCACTTTGCATATGTTTGCGAGATGATGCATTTACTTGCTTTCGAAGATGCACCTAGCCTAAGCTTTTGACGGGGAAATTATGATTTATGATCTTCAATTCACTTAGGATTTTTCCTATTGATTCAAGTTTTGTGCATGCTACATGAGCCCTTGGGAGATTTTTGTGGGGATGCGTGGTTATGTATGTGTCTGGAAATTTGTTTGGAGCAGATTTTGAGCATGTGGGGGATGAGAACCCTTGATCGCGATTTAAACGGCGGTTGTTGGTGAGGTTTTGTCGGCGGTATCACATGGACCTCAATTTTGATGAGATTGGATTCGGATCCGGGTCTTGATTGGAATTTTCTCTCTCAATCTTGGTCATTTGAAGGCGTCTTTGACGAGGCTCTAGGGCACGTTGATATGAGTGAAGCTTCTTTCATTTGGGTGAGTGTGACCTCGGCGAAACCTTATCAGGAGAATGATTTGATGGAATTGCTAATGCGGGAGAAACCACGATCTTGAATTCCGATGCTACGGGAGGCTGCCCGTGTACCAAGTTACGAAGGCGAAATTCTTTCTTGATAAAATTCGGGTCCAAAAGACCGTCTTGACAAAGCCCGGATCTGAGTAGGCAAAGCACGGATTTTGAAGAAGTGACTTGGCGAATCTATCTCGTAGTGAAGAACGCAATGTGGACCCAAGGATGACTATAGAAGTCCCATCTTAAAGAGGCGATACGGGAGAACACAGGAGGACCGCTTAGCAAGCCCGGCGTGAAGAAACACGGAAGCGATCCTATTGCGAGACGAGTCATCATGTGACCAAGGAGGCACCCATCTTTTCGAGATCTTAGTCAACCGATCAATGGACAAGACTCGGGAATGTTTACGTGCGGGGGCACATCTTTCGAAAAGTGGGAATGAATCCCGATTTTGTGTATACACACTCGCTTTAGGTTTGACTCTTTTGAGAGAGTATAAGCGTTACAAGGTGTGGAAAAGTGTATGGAAGCCCCTGGCGACGAGAAAGACGATGTTTGGCTCTATTTTCCTATGATGTAGAGAGAAGACTTGTCGAGACACTTGAAAAATTGTCTTATTCATGATGATCACAAAAATTTGCTTAAAACCCTTTGTTAATGTTCGGGTTATTCAACTCCTAAATCGATATGAACAAATATTTTGATTAATCACAAGGAGAAAACCAGCGATATCGAGGATCAAGCTCGGAAAGTGTATAGGGACGATCCACGATGAGACCGGATTTTTTTTTTTGAGATTTGTTTGTGATTTCGACCAGGACCATTTACGGTTGCCTACGTTCCCTCCATCATGAAGAGCTCGGAGTCGCCGTAGTTCGGGCCTATCCCGAATGAAAAGAGAATGGATGTTGAAATTCGAGGTACGAGGACCTTTGGGGATTTTGAGGATTTGGAGGATTGAATAACATATCCCCTTAGAGTGTCCATGAAAGACACGGATGCGAAGCCCAGTGGGACATCCACGGCAAGTGTTTGTGAGGAGAAATGAAATATGCTCACATGAAGGGAAGGGTTGAATTTGCACAATCTTTGATTGGTAATTTTGAACCAAAATGGATTAGATTCCAATTTAAGCAAGCAATGAAGCATTAATTTGATCCGACATCGAGGATATTAGAATGAAAGCTGCTATCCAGAGTAGGGGCTGTAGTTGGGTTTAGGGCTTCGATCGGCTATCGGGTGATTTGGGAGATTATGACCTCTTGAGATGAGAGGTCGGCTAGGCCTTTCTTGGCGAACCTCTAAAGATGAGAGGTTGGCTCGCGGGGATGTGTTTGGGAAATCTATGGCGAGGAAGATTGATTGCCTCCAAGAATGAGAGGTCGAGATTTTGACTTGGCCAAGGGCAAGGGTAATGGTGATGGGAGTATCCTCTAAAATTGAGAGGATGGCTTGGGATTGGTTTAAGGTAATGATAAGAGGAAGTCAGAGCTGCGGACAACTTTTTGCGATCTTGCGAGAATCCGAGGCTCCTTTTTGATCATTGGAGAGCTTCTTGAGATGTCGGGGACTTTTGAGTTCTTCTTCTTCTTTTTTTTGGAAGGCTTCTGAGGAGCTTGGAATTATATCCGAGATTGTGAGGATTTTAAAATCCTTCTTTTTTTTTGTTTCTTTTTTTTTTGTTTTTTTTGTTTTTTTTTTTTTTGTTTTTTTTTTTTTTTTTTGACTTGGAAAGCTTCCTGAGGAGTTGAGGATTATCTTTGTCCTTCCTTCATGGCTTGAGATAATTTGCGCATCGCCGATTCTCGAAGCTAACTTCTCGGGCTCGCTTGGACTTTCTCTCGGTATGGAGCAAAAATGATGGCTAAACCGGGTTTCAAAACACGCCGATCTTGAAATGAGAGGGTAGTGTTTAGTAAGGGTGAGGTAATGGCTTTCCTATGGGTGAAAGGTTTCAACCGCAATCCCTCTTGGATGACCTAAAAGAGATTAAGTCTTCTTTGCTTGCTTAAGCTTTATATGAGAAAAGATCCATGCAAATTCATCGAGCAACGAGATGATGATGATGAAAGGGATGTGAGCATATGAGATGCAAGATGGGGAGTTGGTAAGCCCCAATTTGGGAAGGATATCAATTGATTTTCTCACTCCGATTAGTTTAAATATTAATCATTTTCGAAGAATTAGTGGTTGAGCAGCACAAGTGATCATTTTGGATAAAACCATTTCAATTAAGTGTAACGTGGGTGCGCAAGTGATGTCTCGAGTCTAGCAAGAAAAGAAAAAAGACTTATATTAAAAATTAGACACTTAACCACTATGTCCAAAATGGACTACAACGACAAATGTCCGGGAAGGACTTAGGTGAAAGAAAAGTACTAGAACCTACGAAGGTTGACTCAAAAGACTATTTTAAAGATAGGTAGCCCCAGTCTAGCCGCTCTTTCTTTGTTGAACCATGCATCTATTCTTCGGCCAGACTGGAGGCAGGAGCTATTGCGAGACCTTTCCATCGGGATTTCCTTGGCAACTTTTTGCTCAATCCAACCATCTTCATTACTGCGATGGTGGTTCATTGACCTTGCAAAGGGGGCGAGTCAAACTCCATTGTGCCCACAAGGCTTGAACCACCAAACTCGATCATGTTGACACTCATGTTGTTAGGGAGCGGGTTATTGATAGTATTAGGTCCTTCGGGCATCTCTAACCTCCCTTGCTCAATCAACCCTTGGATGGCCTTTTTCGGGGACGCAATCATCCGTCAGGTGCCCGTAGTGCGATGAAAGGCACAATGCTTGGAGGTATCCAAAGGAGCGTTGGGGTTTCTAGGGCGATAATTTTCCAAAGGCCGGAGCAAACCTTCTCTCACCAAACCTCTGAAGATATCACTCAAAGGCATCCCAAAGTTTCTCAAGTCTTGGAGCCGGGATGCGGATGCATCGGGCTTCTTGGGAACAAAGGAAGTGGCATTGTTCTGATCTGTCCCGCGTAGCCGATCGCCTCTTTGCCTTTAGCGAAAGTGAGAGTAGTTTTGGAGGGAGGAGCCCGATATCCGTAGGCGAGTGCAGCGGTCGGGCTGATTGTAAGCCTTTTCAAACTTAGCCCGGAATTAACCATTGCACGCAAGTCGGCGTAGGGGAAGTGGGCGAGGAAGCTCTCAAATGCGGCTTCAAGCATGGTGAAAGATGTCTAAGCGCTCCTCGTCGGAGGAGGAATGGCCATTTCACCGAGCTTTAAGTTCCATCTCTTATAGAAATCCCCAATATTCTCATTAGGGCGCTGCATCGTTGTTTGCGGAGTCAACTCTGTTTGTCTCCCACTCCAAGTTGGCTTTATACTTATACGTAGAAATGCGGTAATTTGTTCCCAAGTAGCCCTAGCTTGTGCAATCGGAAAAACCATTTCAAAGCCCACGACTTCAAGAGAGACTAAAGTAATCGGCCATTTTGGTTTGTGCATCCCTTAGCCTTCATTGCCAAAGTATAGGTGTCCAAGTGAGTTTTAGGGCATGCACTCCCGTCAAACAACTCCAGAATGGGCATCACAAACTTGTGAGGCGGGGGACAATCGAGTCGGGATACGTAGGCCGAAGAGCGGTGTTCTTTTTGGCGGTCAATTCGGCAATCTGTGCTTTCATTTCCTTGTGTTGCTCCATAAACCAAGCCAATTGGGGATCCAAAGGCGGAGCGGGAATTCTGAGGCGATATTTAAGCTAGGAAGAGGACTAGGCTGTTGGTGGTGCATTGGTGGAAGGAATACCATATCCGGAGCATAGGTGAAAACCTGTCCTTGGCCCAAATTACCACAGGGAGTGTAGGTAGGAGCTTGGGCAAAAGGATAGAACCCGGCTGACTTCTTTGTTGGCTTCCAATCGGCGAGAGAAGATGGAGGCGGATCTGAGGTAGCCATATGGCTTGGATTTTCGGAGGGAGGCCCATAAGTAGGCTTAAGTGCGGGGTGCTTTGTCCACAGTTGTTGAATTGCATGGGTTTGGTTGTGGCGAGGATGCATAGCAGAGAGGATCTTGTAGTCCTGGTGATTCGGATGAAGCGGGATGAAGGCTTGATAACCCATAGAAGTACGAGTGAATGGATTTGTGAAAGGCGTGTGAGGAGCAAGCGAACCAGTACCATTCGAGGAGGGCTCCTGACGTGGCCCCGAACCGGATTGTGGCGGCGTTCCAAATTGTGGGCATTGATGTGAAGGTCCGGATTGATTGGTCCCCAACCGAGGCGGGATCCCAATTTGCTTTGTAGCATTCGGGGTATCCCCAACCATGGGAAGGCATTCCGTCTTGACTTTGTCCCAGCTGAGGCATTGCGACGGCTCGTCCGTCGAGCCTGCATGGATCCAAAGGTGCACGGTTGGGAGCTGGGCGGACCTAGGGATCGAGGAGCATGGGCTCTGGTGGTAGTACCGTGGGAGGCCGGTGGTGGCATCCTGGAGTAGTCGGGTTGACCAAGAGCGGGATTGTGGTCTTCCTCTTCTTCCACGGTGAAGGTGCCATCGGGTTGAGGCGGCGGCCAATCCGTGGCTTTTGATAGCCTCCATAAGGCTCATTTGTGCTTCTGCGCACTCTCATCCATTCGGCTAGGCGGATTCCATTGTTGTTACATGCGAGGAGTCCGGGAGGCGGAGTGACGTTGTCCCATCGTTACCGGTTGATGCGAGACATTCTAAAATTCGGAGTCGGAGCAGACGGTGAAGGCGATGATGCGCTTGACTCTTCCCAGCGATTAAACGGTGACCCGGTGCCGAAACCAACCTTTGTGCGGAGGCTGCGGGGGAAAGACACGAGGGTTCGGATGTGCGGGAATGGAAGGAGGGTAGGTGTTTGGGCTTTCGGCTCATGCAACATGCGATTATTTGTTCATGTTTACTTAAAACATGTTTTATTAACCTAATCGGTTGGAAAAGATTGCTCTTCTTTTTTCGCAAACTACTACGATTCTGGATCGGTGGGCCCGTCACTACGTCTATAAGCCCCTCGTATTCCACTGTATTTCGACCTCCCGGGGTGGACAGCCCGGGCGAGGGTCTATAGGGCAAGCGGGTCCCACCGACCGAAAGAAAAACGATCCTAAAAGTCGGCGGGTAATCGAGTCTTAACGAGCATTCGATGTAAATTACGGACAAAGGCGCGTCAAAAGTCAAGATCATGTCCGAGGGCTCGACGAAAAGTCGGCATGATTTGGAGCTGATAAGCGTCCACAATTGATCTTGACTTGTCGTCATTTAAGCCGTAATTAGGCATGGAATATTCATTAATCCTTGATGACTCGGTGTCAATGCTTTGGGAGTCGAGTGTATAATTTGTGCCGATCGAGCCGAAGTCAAGGCGCCGGTCAATATCTTGGTCAAAGTCTGCGGCGGAAAACCGGCGAGAACTTCGGCTGATTAGGGTCCCCGAAAGATATTGAGTCGGTATGCCGACAAAGGCTTGAAAGGAAAGGTCTATACACGGACGGGGCATGACACGGACGGACTAAAAACCAACTAGGGTCTCGGACAAAGTGTGTCACGGACAAGTGCATGGTCGACACGAGGCTCCATGGGATGTTTGGGTAGTCCTGTGCTCATCCGAGAGGCGTAATAAGACCAAACGGACCGCGACAAGGATTTCCCCGGGTTAAGGACGTAGTGTGCAGTGTACGGTCACGTGCGCGTAGTGTGCAAGCAGTCTATCTTCTTTTACGAGTAAAATAGAAATTTTTATGTGTCTTAAAAAGTATGATGCATGATTTTTTGGAAATTTTCTTTTTTGAAAAATCTTTTTTTTTTTTAAATTTTTTTTTTGAAAATTAATGAGCACATAAGCACATAATCACAAAAATTCCAACAGTTAGGGACATTATTCCGACAGTCAAAATTTTGACTTTTTCCGAGGCGGCCAAAACAAACACGAAAAATGTGCAAAAATCAACACACACAAAACAAAGGATTTTCAAATGTCGGGACGGAAGCTTGACCCTCGAAAGTTTTTTCTCTTTTTTTTTTTGAAAACGATGATACCGGTACGTGGGATTGTTAAACCACAATTTATCCCCGACTCGTGTTAGGAGGCGATAACGGGAAGTTTAATGGTTTCCACCAATATACCAAATATCATTTTTTTTTTTTAGAAAAAGCTTAGTCCCCAGCAGAGTCGTCACTGTGATGTGCCCGATTTTTTTTGAAAATCAAACGGAGTCGCCACGCCATTTTAATTTTGAGGGCCAAAACTTTGAAAAAAGCCCGAGATCAGAGATTTAGGTTCGGAGGTCATGTTACGCGTCGGGAATGACGTTAGTGTGCACCCGACGCGCCTCGTAAAAACGAGTCTTCCAAGCTGAAAATCATTTGTGTGTGTGTGTGTGTGTGTGTGTTTTGGCCAAAATAAGTTGAAACTGGAAAAAGTAAAAATTGGGGTGTCTTTTTAAGACTTTAAACTAATCCCATGATTTTTTGGAGAATTTTTGGTTTGAGATTTGGTACTCAAAAAACCTTTTGAAGTTGAGAAGTCACTTCTGCCAGAAGGAAATGGCAGCAGACACCTGATTTTGAAATGGATTCAAGGGTCCTAAAACTTCATAATATGGATGAACTCAGAGAATGAAAGTTTCTCTAGACTCCTTGAATAAACTTTGTGTGAAGGAAATTTCCATTTTGGAGAAGATTTGAGGGGTCAAAACCTTCTGGAAACCTCAGATATGAGATCTGGATTCCCAGAAACTGATGAACTAGCCTCTGAAAGAAAAATTGAAAAGAGGAGTTTTACTCACCCAAAAAATAAGGTAAAAATATGTCTGGAAAGCTCTGGATGTTGGCTACAAAAAGTGTTTTGTAGTCAACACCAAATTCCAAATTCATCTGTGTCCAAAAATTAAGACCATGGACTGAGGTCTGAGAAAATTGCTACTGGACAGCAACTTCTCAAGAAAGAAAATATGATTTTAAGGGGGGTTTTGCATCCATGCTTGTCCCCATTTCCCTAGGTTTTGGTTAGTGATCACTAGACATTTTAGTGGTGAATCAACTATACCAAACCATCCTTGGGGTACATTAGGACTAAGCATTTCATTTGCTTGGGGAGGGGGATTTTACCCTTTGAAATCAAGATTTAGTGCTTGAAAATGGTTTTTTAGGGTTTTGAAAGTGCATTTTTGCAAGTAAGAAAGAAAAGCTTTGAAAATAATGTTGATCTTTGTAGAAGATCATCCATGGAGATGGTCTTCCATGGTGATCTTCTTAGATCTAGAGAAGAGAGATAAAAGAACTACATTTTGTAGTTTGAAGATGCATGCATGGATGAGATTTAGGGTTAGGAAGAGGAGGGTTTACCAATCTTCCTTGTGTTCTTGAGTGTTTGGCTTGAGTGTATGAGTGTTTAGGGCTTTAATATGAGAGTGAGTGGATGAGTATGAGTTGGGAAAGATTGGAGAGAAAAAGGTGACAATTCTTGAGAATTCTCACTGTTTTCTCTCTATATTTCGCCGAAGGTTCGTTGCATTTGTGTTCTTCCTTCTTATTTACGTATTTGGAGGGCTCAATTTATAGCCCTCTGAAAATGCATACTTATCCGCGCGGACAAGGTCGATGGCGTGCACTGTTCATTAATTACAGCTCCAGCCTTGGACAGGAAGAATACAAATTCAAAAAACCCAAATTGACAGCCAGTTTTTGTGTTTCCAGCCTTTCTATTTATGGTTTTATTCTTTTGTTTTGCTTTTTAAGATGCTTTTCTTGGTTTAACTTCATTTGGCAATGCCCATTCTACCCTCCCTTTGTTAGAAAAGTTAGGATTGTTAGGAATGTTAGTAATTGTTATAACTTTCGTTAATTTTCTAACGAAAATTCTAACAAGCTCAAATTGGAGCACTTACACCGGTGCTCCCCACGGAGACACACTAGGACGAATAAAACCTCGGTCTAACAATTCTTGCAATTGGACCTTCAACTCTTTTAACTCGGCCGGAGCCATTCTATAGGGTGCTTTAGAGATAGGTGCGGTACCGGGCACTAAGTCAATACAAAACTCTATCTCACGATCCGGAGGCATAGAGTACTCGCTAGAAAACACATCACTAAATTCATTAACAACCGGAACATGAGCTAACTCGGGAGACTTCTTATTGGAATCTACCACATAAGCCAAGTAACCCGTACACCCCTTAGATAGCATCTTCCTAGCCTTTAAAGCAGAGATAACATGTAAACCGAACATAGATCTATCCGCATCAAATACAAAAGTAGGCATATCAGGCATAGCAAATGAGACTCGCTTTCTACGACAGTCTACCATAGCATGACACTGACTCAACCAATCCATCCCAAGGATCACATCAAAATCACGGATTGGTAACTCGACCAAATCCACCGGCAATACATGCCCACATATAGTCACATCACAACCACGATATATCAAAGAAGATTCAAGGCTCTCTCCCATAGGAGTAGAGACCTCCAACACATAAGGCATAGATTCGTGCAAGATATGTAATGAGAATGCAAAATGCGATGCCACAAATGAATGGGAAGACCGGGATCTATAAGAATGCGGGCCTTAACTCCTGAGACAGGAACTATACCTCTAATGACGGCCTTAGGATCGACCTCTCCTCGACCCAAAGCAAACACACGACCTTGGACTCTATCCTTAGGTTTCCCATCAACATCTCTCTTCACACCACTACTTTGTCCTCCAAATCCGGTACCCGAAGCTTGCTTATTCTGTAACTTGGGGCAATTCCTCCTAAAATGGCCTGCCGACCCACACTCCAAACACTTTCCTTGTTTGCTCCAACACTTGTCCTCCGAATGCCCTAGTTTCTTGCAAAACCCACATGTTGTCCCAAACTGACCGGAAGTCGCACGATTTGCCGGAGTCGCCACATTTCCTCCTCGATTTGCTCCCGGAGTAAATGTCCTCGGCTGCACCCTATTCTGTCCCGAACCTTGACCTTGGAACCTATTTCTGTTTCCACCTTCATTTCTACCACGATGCTCCTCTATGTCATTCTCAATCCGATACGCCATATTCACTGCTGCTTGGAAGTTGGCGAAGTTATGCGTCAACAACTGCTTCCGGAACTCAACCCTTAAACCTTTCACAAACCGGTAGACTCGCCTCTCCTCATCTGGCACCAAATGAGGACAATATCGGGCCAACTCTGTGAACTTTGCCGAATACTGCGCTATCGTCATGGTCCCTTGCTCCAGTTTCAGAAACTCGCCTTCCTTCTTATCTCTAGTAACCATTGGCACGAAGTGATCCCGGAACTTGCGGGTGAAGTTCTCCCAAGTCTGCGGTGTCAAATCCCGGTCCCAACCATCCTTCACTACCTGCCACTGGTGCTCATTGGTCCCTCCAACTTGAAAACGGCACATCTCACCTTCTCCGCATCCGAACTCTCCATAGCTGCGAAAATCTTATTCATAGCCTCAAGCCACCTCTCAGCCTTCGTCGGATCCGGATCTCCGTTGAAGCTAGGAGGAGACATCTTCACGAACTTCTCTAGACCATGCTGCCCTTGTCTGCCTTCTTGCTGTTGCCTACCCTGATTAAAATTCTAAGTTGCCATATGCTGAAGAAACCCTCGGAACATATCCATCATCTCGGCATTCGGATTACCAACACCACCCAAACCCAGATTCTGATCACCATCATTTCCCGCCATAACAACAAACTCCTGCATTAAACACTCGACGTCAGTTATCACACACTCTCACTCAGCTAGACTCTACCCGAGAATTCTAACCGAGCTCTGATACCAACTGTGAGGACCCCGACCCGGAACCTACACGTGTCCCGAGTTGGAGCGTCCTCAAACTAACCCAAAAACACTAAACTTTTAAAACTTTTGCCTTGACTTTCAAACATGAACATTAATAATATAACATTTCGAAATAACTCCACTCAACTCCACATCGGAGGAGGAGATAACTAACTTTGAAAACGATCAACTGTTTAGTTACAAAAGATATTGGTTTTTAACGTAGAAAGATAAAGTTTATAATTACAAACACCCAAAAAGAATTATGACAAAATAATTTCTACGCCAACCTAACGTACCCCGACAATATCCCAAAATGCTCACAGCCAAACTCCTTTCCGTCCTTACTTGGGCGGTCCTCCTGTCTCGGGATCTAAAACAGTAAAGGGAGAGGGGTGAGAATAAATCTCAGCAAGCTATTATGGATGCAGCAATATGCCAAATAAATGCAACATATAACAAGTCACACATAACACATTGGGAAAGTCAGAACACATTCCATTACCTTGGTTTACCTTTTCCCGTCTGAACGATAGTCGTACAACATTGGTTATAATAATAATCCAATCTTACGGTGAGCCGCTTAAGCAATACTCACGTCTTATAAGACCCGTTTTTCGAGGGAACCAAATAAGACAGTAGCAACTCGTAAGGCTTTTGGCTCAATACAGACGCTATAACCCCAACCTCGTGGCCACAGAGGGGACGGTCACGAATATAACATAATCCGATCACATTAGGTCACACTTCCATAATTGATCGTATTCTGTTATACCCCCAACGTCAGCTGACTCACACATATCAAGCACATAATAGATACTTGAATAAAATCCACAAAAAGGGATAAACAATAGCCACATGGTAATATATACTCATGCCCAACAATATCAAAGTGTAACAATTTATGAATACACTAAACAATACCAACAACAATATATATAACATCAAGTAAGGAAATGAGGGATCGTAAACCTACCCTACAAATTCCATATACGAGGATACAAGACCTAAATGAAGGTTCAAGTTCAATTACTAAGTGGGAGTCACCCTTTTTAAGTGGCCAAACAACTTGCCAAACGATCCTTGTTTAAATTAAGAAAAACTGGTTCAGGGTCTTGGGCGACCGCCCTTACAGCAGGCGACCGCCCAAGTGGACCTCAAGAGAAATTGTGGTTTCTGCCCTCTTGGGCGACCGCCCTTAACCACTTGGGCGACCGCCCAAGTGGATTTTCAAAAGACCATTTCCTACTGCCAAGGTGGGCGGCCGCTCAGCCCCCCTTGGGCGACCGCCCATGCCTCCAGCCAGCCCTCTTCAGTTTTTGACCCTTTTTAACCTTAGTTCTCATTTACCTCTACCATGGCTTCCCCCAAGGATACCAAAGAAGACCTTCATCTTACCAAGTCCCAAACAACATGTAAACTCAAAATCAAGTAATCCTAGATCATTTATCTACACCCATTCTACCCATTTCAAACCCTTTTTACAAGATCTTCAATGAACCCTAACTTCAATAATTCCATTTTCCCAACATTCAACTCTCCTAAAATTTCCAAAGCAAGAACCAAGCATCACAAGAACAAGAAGAACATCAAGGAGAGTATGAACAATTAAAAGAAGGGAAGTCATAACAACTTACTTGGATTTTATAAGGAAGATTGATCTTGATGGGTTCCTCTAGGTGATTCAACTTCAATGGTGCTCTAAAACTTGATTTTTGGTGAAGAAATGCTTGGCTTCAAGGTTTGGTGCTTGGAGCTTCCATGGGAGTTCTTCTAAGGCTTTCTCTAGAATCTATTAGGATGAATGGAGGAGAAGGAGGGGAAGGGAGTAAGAGAGGTGAGGGAGGGGGGACACTTGGCAAGGGAGGAAGGACTCTACAAAATGGCCCCCCATGGGAAATTAGCAAGGCTTTCACCCACCCATTTTAAATTAAAATAAATCTTATCCCATTAATTCATCCTACTCATTTAACCTCCCTACACTATTTATCATATTTCCATTTATTATTATTTCCCCTAGTTCTTTATTTAATGTCCAATAAATTCTTATAAGATCCTAAATTTACTTTTCACCCAATTTATCTTAATTTAGAATTTTAAAGACATAATTGAACACATAAAGCTAGCATGAATATTAAAAGCATATAATTAAATATTAAAAATGAGTGCCTAGGGTTGGGGTCGTCACATTACTGCTCTAGATTTTCCTGAATAACTTGATAAAGTTGGCATGCGAAAACTTGGGTCTGGGGCAACACCTTTGATATTTTGGGTGAAAGGAGCCAAAAAAGGCTTTTTCCCTTCCACTTTCTTTATTCCCGCCTCTAAATCCTTAATTTTCTTCGCCATCTCAGCCATCTCATTTCTTAACCTTTGTTCCTCTTCCTTCTTAGCCTTCTCTGCCTCACTAGCCTTGGCCAACTCTGTGGCTTTTATGGCTTCTACGAGCTTCAGGGGCGGAGCCAGGAATTGGCCGAGGGGGGGGCAAGATTACACGGGGGTTCGGGGGCAGCGCCCCCGAAAAATTTTTTTCGGGTCGGACAAGTAAAAAATGGGTCGGATTCATGAAATACAATGTATTTTAGTTAACAAAAATGATAAAAGTAAATAATTCAAAGAACGATTGAAATAATGTTGAAGTATTTAACGCAAACAATTTATTAAAATATATTACTCGTACAAAAAAGAAAATCAAATTCGCTAATTAAACTTGGGATAATAGGAAGAAAGACCAAAAACAAAAAAAATGGGAAAAGCCTAACTAATTAATTAAGATTGAAAAAATGTGAGGAAATTAGGAGAAAGAGAAAAACAAAACTGTTAAGAGAAAGAATAGCAAAGATGGAAGACAAATAAAATTAATTGAAAATGTAGGTAGCAGGGTTCGAACATGAACCAAAGGCTTTAACTTCACCCCTTCTTCCGCTGAACCATACCACTCACTGGTATTATTCTTGAAGTTAATTATATATATACATATATAACAAAAATATGGGGGGGGCAAAAAAAAAATTTCCACTGCATTTCCGCCGCTGGGGGGGGCGAGTGCCCCCTCCTGCCCCCCCCTGGCTCCGCCCCTGACGAGCTTCTCGGTTTCTGCCGCCCTTACCGCCTCTGCAGCTCTTCGCTCTCTTTCCTTATCATAATCTTTATCTTTCCTATCTTGTCGCCGTCGCTCCCTATCCCGCGGTGATCTCTCACGATGTCGCCTAGCATCATGACGTCGCGATATTTGGGTCCTTTCCTTGCCGCGTCCTTCATCGTGCGTGGAGCCGCTAGATTCATTGCTGTCATATTCAAAGTAATAAGATTCTTCTTTGGAGTTGCCTGGCTTATGGTATATTTTCTTTCTCCTCTTCTTTCTTGCTTCCAAGTCATCATCCCGCCTTCGATTTTCTGCTAATCTCCTGGGCAGCGGCGTATCTACATTCTGTCTTGGTCTATTAGCCACGCTAGCGCTAACCTCTCGATTTTGCCCGCCGACATGGGACCTTCCCGCTTGCCCATTCAGTAAATCCTCAGGAACGTGGGAGGGCTCCACATGTAACTCCTTCAATTGTTGATTATTGGCGAGGACATGCATCCACGCCTCATTATCCGCCCTTAACTTTTCAATCCTTTCTCTTACTTCTGCATTCTTTGACTTCGCGGGAACTTGGCCTTCATCTACTGCCTTGGCTCTTTCCACTCTCACCCTTTCCTCCTCCACCCTAGCCGCTCTAACACCGGTGTTAGTCTCGGACGTATGGACCTCCACCTCTCTTTCGGATCCCGCTCCAGCCTCCCGCACGAGCATCCTTTGCATTTGGGGTTGCCAATGTTAAGTTCGAACCGCCCTGCAGGGGTAGCTTTTTCTTGCCCAGCCACCATAACTTGTTCCCAAATAAACGTATACTTTTACAGACACTTCAGGCCAAATCACACCTTTTCCAATAAACCAACGATTCTGACAACTTTCTAAGTCATTTTCTGACCACAAACACCTTTTAAAACCAATTTCTGACAATTATAACCTAGGAATCTTCCTTGGTTTTCTAACCAACTAACATTTACTTCTTCGACCGATCTGTCAGCTAAAATCTTCTGGGCTCCACCAACTGAACAACAACAGTAACCACCTTAGAATCTCCTCCGGCAGCCACCCATGACCTTCCTTCTATCTCACCGAACCTCCCAAAGAGAAAATCGTGTCCCTAAGAATCCAACCAACTGATGCTACCATGGAAAATGGTGTTGATCAGGAGTTGAATCTTCAACTGCTTCACAGGATACTCCGGCTAATCTCCTGGGATGGCTCGCTATGGGACCTACACACACAAGCAACAATAAGCTAAACCGGGGGTGACTCCGGTGAAAACCCCTCCGGCGTGAGAATCAGCTTTTTGCTCAGATTTAAGAAGAATTCTATATTGTAATGGAGAGAAGAGAGTTTTTTAGAGAGAGAGAGTAGACTTACATAATAAGGTTGAATTTCTCATACTTATACTACCACACAATCATGGGCCATACCTACTAGGACACGTGTCAATCATCCATGCTGTGTCAGTCAACTACCCTTAGAGTTAGTAAAAAGTACAATCATTCCCATCATGTTACACTGTTATACGTTATGGGGGGTGGGTACCATGTGTCAGTAGACCCCAAGGTTGTACCATCAGGCACTTTTGTCGCTAGGCGACAAACTCTTTATTGCGGCAAAGCATACCCAGTCACTTGTCATAAGTTGTCCCCTTTCGCACCTAAAAATATGAGGACGAATTCATATTCTCGCCAGTTACTCTTCTCGCCTTCATTCTTCTTCCTCTATACGTCGCACATTTGTCGCATGTTACGCTATCTCGATCTTTTGGGCCGATGTATTGATTATCGCTTAATTGCCACTTAATTTTACGTTTATTACCTATCTTACTTGGCCTATCGGTTTTATCGAACCTTCCTAACTGTTTAGGCCCAACCCATTTATGATAACCATTTCAGTTATGATGGAGATGGTGATTGGTTTGAGCTTTAAAGAGATGATGGTTGTTGATCTGTACATTTAAATCAAATATAACAATTGTGAATAATAGTGTTGTGTATTTAATTATTTATAATACTTTTCATTTGTGTTTCAAGTAAAGAATTTTATTTTACATTTTAATTAGTTAAACTTCATCACATATAAATAATTTTAACTTAAATAGTTTTTAATAATAATATTGTTAATATAAATATCAGGTTTTTAAATAAATTAGATTAATACAAAATGTAATAAAAATATTTTCCATTTCTTTTGCAGTTTTAAATGTTATTATTATAAAATATCATTTCTTTTATATATTTAGGTATATTAGTAATTTCTATTTTGGTTATTCATTTTCATTCAATTTACATTAAAATAACAATGAAATAATTCTTGTTCAAAAACATCATTTATTAAATGACATGTGACTTACACTTGATCATTTAATAAGTTTTTCTAACAAAACTGATTAAAAACCCTGACATGACAAAAAAATGACAAATTTGAAGCTTATATTGATAATAATGAAAGAATAAGACTAACATTGTGTACAGCTACTAAATTTTTGGGCTCAAAATGCAATTTCACCATTGCAAAATGAAACCAAACTATTGAATTATTTGCAGGGAAATAAATGACTTTACCCAACAAAAAAATTAATAAGGATAGGGACAGATATGCATATTAAATATAGGTGGACATGGCCACTTGTATGTGTTTTAAACATTTTGATTATTATTACTCATCCTATTGTTAAATTTAAGAAAATGTATTTTATTTATTTGTAAAATAGACATATTTGTTTGCAAATATTTTGAATCATGCTGTTGACACAAGTTTTTTTTTTTAGGAATTGTTTCTAAGTTATGCCCTATTTTATCAGTATTTACAATTTAGGCCTTAAAGTTGTCAAGCTGTTAGCATTTTAGAATTTTTTACTAGCTTTATTGAAAAAATCCGTTAAATGATCACGTGCAAGTCACATGTCATTTAACTAAGGATGTTTTTGAACAAGAATTCTTTCACTGTTGTTTTAATACAAACTAGATTGACTCCCGTGCGATGCACGGGGCATTATTATTCAAAAGATAAAAATTAAAATAAAATAAATCAAGAACTCAATTAATTTATACATTATGGAATACTTTCTTAAAGACTACATTGTCAGTACATAAAAATTAGAAAAGAATAAAATAAAAAAGAAATTATAAGGAATATGCATTTAGCTATATACTCCCTCCGTCCCGCTAATATTAGCACACTTTCTTTTTTGGGCGTCCCGCTAATATCTGCACACTCCCAAAAAGGAAACTTTATATTAATAAAATATTCACCCAACCCCACTCATTCTCTCTCCTACATTATTTTAATACTCACAACACCATTATAATTTATTACACCCTCCACTCATTCTCACTCCACTCATTCTTTTACACTCACAACATTTTATTAAAATATCATATTTCTTAATTCCCGCACAAACAGTGTTTGTGCTAATATTAGCGGGGCGGAGGGAGTATAATTCTGTAGTATGTTATCAATTTAAAAAAATAAATAAAACACACGAACTTGTTATTCAAATTAGAAATAAGTTATTGAAATCTGATAAAAAAAGGTTAAGATTGGAAATTTAGTAAAAAGAAATGTGATATTTTATTTCTTTTTGATAAAGAGAATTTTTTAAATAAAAACAAAAGTTTTGGTAATACCAATAGGATAGTACAGTTATCTAATAAAAATTAATGTCATTCTTTTTCAAATGGAAACTTTCAATTAACTAATGGTCATACATCTAAAAATTGATGTCATAATTATTTACATTAACTCATTATGAACATAATTATGAATTTTATTTTCTATTTCACTAATTTAATTTTTAGATGGAAAATAAAAGTACTAACAATTTCGTTAAATGAAAAAAAAATCCCCTAATCCCCCACTTCCTTATCAAAACCAACTCACTTATTCATCTCCCTCATTGTATAACCAAGACAACTCATTTTAATTTTGTTTTTTTTTAATGTTAAAGGCCAAGGCAAAGCCATGGCATATTTCCCACATCGAATGAAAACGAATCAAAAATAGCTTTGGGCTTGGTATATAATGAGGCTTCAAGTTAAAAGGAGGTGTAATTATATTTATATACATATATAATTATGAATATTAAATATACATGTATTTTGAAAGGAAGAAAAGAAGAGAAAAAAATTATAAAAAGGAGAAAAAAATGAAATAGAAATAAAGAAAACACCAAATGAAAATTTTCCCTTAACTAATGCTAGTACATCAAAAAAAAATGTAATATTTATTCACATTAACTCATTATGAACATAATTATGATATTTATTTTTAATTTAGCTTATTTATTTTTGAGAAGAAAAATAATATATATATACCCATCACTTTTATTTAATATTATATTCTTTTTTTTTAGTTGATTTCTTATTATTATCATTTATAATAAAAAAATTTTTTTTTTTTTTCAACCCGAACACTTAAGGGCAAAATTCGAATCCAATCAGATACAAATTAACTTGAATCCGAGCCCCGACCCAAGGTCCGATCCAAGGTCAAGGGCGAGGGCATGGGCCATGGGCAAGAGCCACGGCCGGCCAACCCCATTGCAAGGGCCGGCCAAGGCCGAAATAGAATGGGCCAAACCTCAGCTCTAGCATTAGCATATATAGCCTAGGCAACACATTCAAGTTTGATTTATTTTCGATGTGGGATATTTGCATTGAAGGCCCACGGCCAAGGCTAAGGCCGGCCACGGCCGAGCCAAGGCAAGGCCACGGCCGAGCCAAAGGCCAAGGCCACGGCCAACCAAGGCCAATTTCAATTTTTTTTTTTTGGACAAATAAAAAGCATCTTCAATATTATTTTTTTTATTTTTGACAAATAATTAGAATAAGTGACAATATTTTTTAGATAAATAAGAAAATTATATTTAAAAAAGAGTTTTTTTTTTTCCAAATCAAATGAAAGAAGTGTCAAATTAAAGAGAAAAAAAAATTATGAAATTTGGTGTAATTTTTTTTTTAAAAAATAATTTATTATAAAATAATTGAGGTCAAAGAAATAGGATTATTTTTTTAGATGTAGATATAGATATAGATTATAATTTATAAGTAAAAAAATTACTTCACACTTAAATAATTTTTACTAAGAAGGAATTGAAAAATAAGTTAAGAATAATTAACAAATTTATATTTAAAAAATAGAAATTTTTTTATTTGTCCAAACCAAGGCCAAGGCCACGGGCCAAGGTCAAGGGCCACGGCAAAGGGCAAGGGCCACGGCCAAGGGCCAAGGCCAAGGCCAAGGCCAAGCATGATTTCCCACATTGAAAAAAAAAAAGAATGGAAAATGGCCTTGGTATATAATGTGCCATTATATACCTAGGCAACCCATTTTCTTTTGATTATTTTTTCATGTGGGATAATTGATAAAGGCCAAGGGCCAAGGCCAAGTGCCACGACCAAGGCATTATTTTTTTTTCCGATTAAATTAGTGAAGGATAATTAACGAATTTATATTTAAAAAAGAGAATTTTTTTATATGAAATTATTTATTATATGAAATTATTTAAAATTATTTATTATATGAAAAATAATCCTAAGTCAAGGCCTAAGCCATGGCCGGCCAATGGCCAAGCCAGCCAATATCAATGCCTAATCCCCTTGGCTTAAGCCTTATTATATAACCAAGACAAGCCTAAAACATTTGTATTTCTTTCATGTGGGATAAAACCAAGGCCAAGGCCAAGGGCCACGACCAAGGGGCAAGAGCCAAGGCCAAGGCCAAGCATGATTTCCCACATTGAAAAAAAAAGAATGCAAAATGGCCTTGGTATATAATGAGCCATTATATACCTAGGCAACCCATTTTCTTTTGATTATTTTTCGATGTGAGATAACTTCCAAGGCCACATGGCCAAGGCCATGCCCGGCCAAGGCCACGCCCATCCAAGTCATGGCCACGGCCGAGCCAAGGCTAAGGCCAAGGCCAAGTCCAAGTCCAATTTCAAAATTTTTATTTCAAATAAATAATATCTTAATATTTATATTTTTTATTCTGTATAAAAATATATTTTTTTTGACATATAATAAAAATAAGTGGCAATATTTTTTGGATATATATATAAATTTATGAAATATTTTGACAAATTTAAATTTATTATTTTGAAATATTTATTTTAACAAATAAATAGCATCTTGATATATCCTCCTATCAGAAATAAATAATTTGTTATCAATTTAAAATGATTATACTCTCCTTTCCAAAATAAATATTAAAATGATTATATTTAAAAAAGAGTTTTTTTTTTCAAATCAAATGAAAGAAGTGTCAAATTAAAGAGAAAAAAAAATTATGAAATTTGGTGTAATTTTTTTTTTAAAAAAATAACTTATTATAAAATAATTGAGGTCAAAGAAATAGGATTGTTTTTTTAGATGTAGATATAGATATAGATTATAATTTATAAGTAAAAAATTACTTCACATTTAAATAATTTTACTAAGAAGGAATTGAAAAATAAGTTAAGAATAATTAACAAATTTATATTTAAAAAATAGAAATTTGTTTATTTGTCCAAACCAAGGCCAAGGCCACGGGCCAAGGCCAAGGGCCACGGCAAAGGGCAAGGGCCACGGCCAAGGCCAAGGGCCAAGGGCAAGGCCAAGGCCAAGCATGATTTCCCACATTGAAAAAAAAAAGAATGGAAAATGGCCTAGGTATATAATGTGCCATTATATACCTAGGCAACCCATTTTCTTTTGATTATTTTTCCATGTGGGATAATTGATAAAGGCCAAGGGCCAAGGCCAATGCCAAGGCCATGCCCGGCCAAGGCCTAGCCAAAGCAAGGCCACGCCCATCCAAGTCATGGCCACGGCCGAGCCACAGCCGAGCCAAGGCTAAGGCCAAGGCCAAGTCCAAGTCCAATTTCAAAAAAAAAAATTCAAATAAATAATATCTTAATATTTATATTTTTTATTCTGTATAAAAATATATTTTTTTTGACACATAATAAAAATAAGTGGCAATATTTTTTGGATATATATATATAAATTTATGAAATATTTTGACAAATTTAAATTTATTATTTTGAAATATTTATTTTAACAAATAAATAGCATCTTGATATATCCTCCTATCCGAAATAAATAATTTGTTATCAATTTAAAATGATTATACTCTCCTTTCCAAAATAAATATTAAAATGATTATATTTAAAAAAGAGTTTTTTTTTTCAAATCAAATGAAAGAAGTGTCAAATTAAAGAGAAAAAAAAATTATGAAATTTGGTGTAATTTTTTTTTAAAAAAAATAATTTAGTATAAAATAATTGAGGTCAAAGAAATAGGATTGTTTTTTTAGATGTAGATATAGATATAGATTATAATTTATAAGTAAAAAAATTACTTCACACTTAAATAATTTTTACTAAGAAGGAATTGAAAAATAAGTTAAGAATAATTAACGAATTTATATTTAAAAAATAGAAATTTGTTTATTTGTCCAAACCAAGGCCAAGGCCAAGGGCCACGGCAAAGGGCAAGGGCCACGGCCAAGGCCAAGGGCAAGGCCAAGGCCAAGCATGATTTCCCACATTGAAAAAAAAAAAAGAATGGAAAATGGCCTAGGTATATAATGTGCCATTATATACCTAGGCAACCCATTTTCTTTTGATTATTTTTTCATGTGAGATAATTGATAAAGGCCAAGGGCCAAGGTCAAGGCCAAGGCCTAGCCAAAGCAAGGCCACGCCCATCCAAGTCATGGCCACGACCGAGCCACAGCCGAGCCAAGGCTAAGGCCAAGGCCAAGTCCAAGTCCAATTTCAAAAAAAAAAATTCAAATAAATAATATCTTAATATTTATATTTTTTATTCTGTATAAAAAATATATTTTTTTTGACACATAATAAAAATAAGTTGCAATATTTTTTGGATATATATATATATATAAATTTATGAAATATTTTGACAAATTTAAATTTATTATTTTGAAATATTTATTTTAACAAATAAATAGCATCTTGATATATCCTCCTATCCGAAATAAATAATTTGTTATCAATTTAAAATGATTATACTCTCCTTTCCAAAATAAATATTAAGATAATTTTGTTTATACATATTCAAAACCATTCAAACTCATTATCCTATATCCCATCACTTTTATTTTATATTATATTCAATTTTTTAGTATATAATTATTATTATTATTAAAATATCATTTATAATTAAAATATTTACTTCACATTTAAGTAATTTTCACTGAAAAGAAATTAAAAAAATAGGGAAGGATAATTAACAAATTTATATTTAAAATAGGGAATTATTTTTCTTTGTCCAAATCAAATGAAATAAGTATCTATTTAAAGACGAAAATTATTAATTTAGGTGAAAAAATGAAATTAAAAAATAATAAATTAAAAAATTAGAAATTTTTTTATTATGATTGATAATTAAAAAAAAAATCAGACTTCATTACTTTGCACTAAAAAAAAATTGAAAAATTAGTGAAAGATAATTAATAAATTAATTTTTATACCAAAGTTTTTTTTTCAAATCAAATAAAATAAACCTCCACTTAAAGAGAAAATAATTAACAAATTTTGATTTATCCGGATATCCGGATAAAGTGTAAACTAAAGGCCTTATTTTTTTTCAAATTAGTCCTTTTTAACGAAAATTTTAACAATTGTTTTATCCGTATCCGACCCGAATACTTAAGATTCATACCCGAAATCGACCCAAAAATACCCGATCCGAGCCCCGATCTAATTCGAGGCCAAGGGCGAGGGTATGGGCCAAGGCCAAGGCCATGTGCAAGGCCAAGGCCAAGGCCATGTGCAAGGCCACGGCCGGCCGAAATTACCTTGCCATGGCCAGCTTCAGCATTATATAAGGGGAGGAGAACATTTTTTTTTTGTTTCAACCCAATGTGGGATAAATCCCCTACAGGCCACGGCCAAGGCCAAGGCCGGCCAAGGCCGAGCCACGGCCAAGGCCAAGGCAGGCCAAGGCCAAGGCCTTTTCTCCTTTTCATTTTCAAATTTGCCATGAAGTGAAATGACGAAAATGCCCTTCAAAGACCCTTTAATTACCAAAACCTTGTTTTTATATATTGATAGATTGAATGAAAATAAATAGCCAAAATAGAAAATATAAATTAAAAATATTTCTTTAACCGTATATCCTATTTATATGTTTCAACTTTATCGCTTCTCCCAATTTTTCACAACCATGCCCGTCGCCCCCCACACCTTCCCTCCGCCATCGTTCCCCACCCCTGTCGTCCTACACCATCTCTTCTCTTCCACACCTTCTGGCTTTTGCCTCTTTTTTCCGTCTATGCCTCTTCATCTCAATACTCCGTTGAATGCACAACGCCATTAATATACTGTTGTCTTCTCTTCATCTTCCTTCCCTTACTTAGGCGACTGCACTCCAACGCGAATATCTCCTCTCTCTCTCTCTCTCTCTCTCTCTCTCTCTCTCTCTCTCTCTCTCTCTTCAAATCTGAGTTTGAAATCAGATTTGAATCTATGTTTTAAATCTGACATGATTCTGCGTTTGAAAAAATACGATTTGATTCTGGATTCAAAAAATATATATGAAACTGGGTTTAGATTAAATTTTGGAATTGGGGATTGATTTTATTTTGGATTTTGATTTTTTAATATGGGTTTTGTTTGAAATTTGAATTGTGAATCTAGGTTTTCTTTTGATTTTTGGGATGGTGGTGGTTATGATGATGGTAGGTTGTGGTGATGAAGTGGACAAGTGGTGGGATGGTGGTGATGATGGTAGAAACAATGAGGTGGTTGCGGCAGTTAAGATGGTGTGGGGATGGTATTGTTGGTGAATTGATTTTTATTTCTTTTAAAAATTGATAGCGTTCATTTTTTTTCAAAAAATAAAAGGATAATTTTCTAAAACAAATTTGAAAATATTCTGTTTAAATGAAAACTAAATGCTTGCTTAAAAAATGAAAAGTAAATGCCAGAACATTTTTATTTGTATTTTATAAAGTACTTACGATTTTAACACTATAAAAGGGAACACTATAAAAGGGCACATTACAAATAAGGGTTCAAATTATAGGAGTATTTGTACTTCAGGGTCCAATGTATAATTTTTTTTTTTGCTATTGAGGGTCCAAAGTCGTGAAAAGTTGGCAGTTAAGTGCGTTTGGACGAAAAAAATTGATTTTTTCCTTAAATCATCATGTGTTTTGTCCACGTGACACTTAACATAGGACATTTTGATCATTTCAATCACATTTTTTCACTTTGATCTTTAAATTAGCCCTTCAAATTTCAACTACAACTTTTAAACCCCTCACTCAATATGAAAATCCTATTTCCACCATGACTGAAGATGAACATTTCAGGCCCAAGTTCGTGGGCCGGCCTGCAAGCATGTCGTTCACCGCCCGCCAACCCGCAACTTTCCTAGTCCGCCACCATGCCCATGAATCCTGGCCCGTATCGTATATGCGGACCGGATCATGTAAAGTTGCAACAGGCCGGGCCAAGCCTGGTTGTTTCGGCCTTCTGTCTGCCAACCAACCAGAAATTCAATTACAACCTTTTTTTTATTTTATTTTGTTCAAAATAGCCCCAGATTAATTTGATATTAAATAAAAATAGTGATATTTTCGTCCTAAAAAGGTACATTATGTTACAGTTTTTGTTTTTACTACTCTTTAACTCCTCCTAACAATCTTTTTGAGGGGTAATTTTGGTCCAAATTATTTTATAGTTTAGTATAAGTATGTGATACCACTTTCATTATTTTCACTCTAAAACATTCATCAAATACTCTCAATTCCCAATCCCCCAATGTCAAGTCTCTAGTCTAGTCCCAAGTCCAACTCTTGAAATTATTCCTAATTTTTTTTTGATGTTCAAAGAAATTGTTTTAGGAAAATAAAGATAGTTGGACAATTTGTATTATTTAAGAAGACATCATCATCAAGATTGAGGTAATTTTATATTTTTAAGTTGTTACTATATTTATGTATTTTATTATTATCTACAAATTTTGTCAATTTTATTATTGTTTTTATCTTCATTTAAATTTACGTTCCACATACCTAAGAAAGAGTTCTTCTTTTCCATGCTAGTTTGTCCTACAATGAGTTCCATTTTCATATTCAATCAAGATACTAAAGTTCATTAATTTTATTATTATTTTGGATCAACGTAAAAATAATGAAAAAAAGCTCATTCTGATGCTTGATGCAAGGTAATACAAGGTAATAATGAAAAAAAAATGAAACAGATTGTTTTTTAAAATTTGATATTTTAAAGTCTTAATACTATTTTCTTTAATTAAATATATATGGTGGGTTTTGTTGAAGATATATTTGGCCCCCCATCACCACGATTATACCAACAATCACAAAACATTGAAAATGAACAATTGATGATTAATATAATCAATGATGGTTCAAACCCATTGATGACCCCTCATTTTCCCAGCCATTCACCCCATGTCCTAATCCTACCTTCTTTTCTTTTGACTCCCAACTAGCCCAACATAATTACACATCTAGTAACCATTATCAATTAGATGATGATGCTTATGAGGAGGAAGGAGGATGAGGATGAGGATGAGAATGATGTTCGAGTTACCAGTGAAACTCTTGCTAGTACAAATCTACCTAATATGGGTGAGTCAACGACTAGTCTTTCTAGTGTTAGTAAGGGTAAGGGAAGGATAAGGGGAAGGGTAGAGAACCTAAAGCTTCCAAGTATGAGAAATATTTTAACATGATTATCAATGATTGTGGTGAAGAAAAAGCCGAGTACAAAATTTGTAAAAAAACACTTAACTCGTCCAAGCAAAAAGGGTACGTCTCAGCTAAAACACAAGAAAATCCATGCAAAAGGTAGGGATGATAAAACCCAAACCAAACTGAACATAACTTGTGTCACCTCCCCCAAAGTCAATGATGATATCATAGCCATGTTTATTGTGAGTTGTCGATTACCCTTATCACTTTCGCGGGATGAAAGATTTCACCATGTTTACAAAACTCTTAACCCCGGATTCAAGCCAATGTCTCGAACTACCATCACAAGACATATCAAAATTCCAATCCGGAACACTTTCCTTAGACAATCTCCTCCAAATCCACAAGGGTAGTATTCCCTTGACAATCGATGGTTGAAAAGCTAACATAGTTCAACTGCTGAGAATTTTACTTGTATTATCGCTCATTGGGTTAATGAGGATTGGTTGTTACAAAAGAGAATTATTTCATTCCAAACCATGCCACCCTCATACAGCTAGTCAATAAACTACTCACATTCTCAATGCTTTAGGTCAGATTATTATCACGAATAAAATTCTCTCCTGCTCATATGATAACGCCACCTATAACACCAATACAGCCACATTGATGATTCAATCTCTTAATCTTCCCCTAGAAGGCAAGTTGTTTCATGTTAGGTATGTTGGCCACATTCTCAACCTCTGTATTCATGATTTGCTTAGCTCACTACGCCACACCACAAACAACATTAACCAAGTTTATATTACCATAAAGGGACCAGACCAAAGGCTAATAAAATATATGGAGTTGTGCCATGCTATGGGGAATATGTTCTTGAAACCCAAAACAACCGAAGATATCAAGTGGAACTCGACCTATACGATGTTGAAAAGATCGCTCGAGTATAGGGTTGTGATCACTAAAGTTACCATAAAGGGATCAGACCAAAGGCTAATAAAATATATGGAGTTGTGCCATGCTATGGGGAATATGTTCTTAAAACCCAAAACAACCAAAGATATCAAGTGGAACTTGACCTATACGATGTTGAAAAGATCGCTCGAGTATGGGGTTGTGATCACTAAATAATTCGACATCTATCAAACGGACTGTCAGGTTAGTGAGGAAGATTGGGCTATAGCCTCGAAACTTGTGCTTAAACCTTTCTATAAGGCAACTAAAGTACTTTCGAGAAATTACTACCCCACAAGTCATCTCTTATGATGTGAGCTTTACGACTTAAGTCTTCTTATTGTAAATAATAGAGAGCATGAGAGATTTGTCGATGACGTTGCGGAAGAAAATAAATTTTTAAAGTATTATTCTGATTTTCCCATTCTTTATGGGTGACCGCGATGGATATGAGGATAAAACATGTTAATATGTGGAGTTTGCTCTTTGATTTTTACGAAAACATGAGACCCAATCTTACAAAATTGGAAGTAGAAGCATTAGCGGGGAAGAAACATGAGGAAGTTGGCTCCCTCATGTTTCAATTGTACTCCTATTACAGTACCAAACTTTCAAAAAATGAATAAAGGGACGACACGAACTAAAAGGGAAAATCAAAGATGCCAAATTTTGGTTGGTTTCCTCAAGAAAGGATTGGATGGACATGGTGGAAGTGGAAGATCTTCTACAAAAGGGGTTAATAAGTTGGCGTAATATTTAGAAAGTATGTATTATTCCCCTTACTGATTCATTTGAGAAGCTAGATATTCTCCAATGGTGGAAAGCACACCAATCTGTTTATCCTATACCTTCCATCATGACACGTGATCTTCTTACCCCTCCAGTGTCCACGGTAGTGTAAGTGTCCCAATCTGAGCCGCCAATGTTCCTTCAGCCCAATTTAACGTTTTCCACGCCAAGTAAACATTTAAGGGCATTTTGGTCACTTCCTAAGGTAATTTAAACAAGGAAGGACCTTAAAGGAACAACAAAAATAGGTTGGATCTCGCTGGGAAGAGTCATTTCCAAGAAATTGACCAACTTTTCACTAAATGCAAGCAGCCAAAACTGCTTTCTGCAAAATCAGGCACGCCAACATCCCCATCCGCGCGGACAGGAATGAGACTCAGTCTCATCCGCGCGGACACCATTGAAACCTAAAATCATCCTATAAATAAAATCATTCTCTCTTAGTTTAAGGGATCCCTTTTCCCAAACCCTACTGTTATATTCACGAAAATCCCAGAAAACAGCCTAACACTCAACCAAAAACACTCATCTAAACACAAAATCCAAACACAAATCTTGATCATATTCAAGCCCCAAACACAAATCCAAGGAAGATAGGGTATAACCATTGGTAAACCCTCCTTCTCCTTACCTTAATCTCCCTCATTCATGCATACATCTCACATTTAAAAAGATGTAACTTGTTCATTTACTTGATTGTTCATCTCTTTTCCATTTCTTGTCCTAGATCCAAGAGGATCTCCATGGAGTTCATCTCCATGGATGATTATCTACAAGGATCCACATCCTTTTAACTTGTTGTCTCTCTTCTTATATTAACTAGTTGTTATTTGATCTCTTGGCCTAAAGTGTGGTCACCTTGGAGTTCATCTCCATGGATGATCACACTAAATGGTCCATATTCTTATTTTCATCTTCTTTTATGTTATTAGTTCTTACTTGACCTAAAATGTGGTCATCTTGGAATAAATTTCCATGGATGACCATTTTAAATGGTCTAAATTGTTTTTACTTTCTTGTAAATGTTTTTCCCTAACCTAAGATCTTCACCTTGGAACAATTTCCATGGATGAAGATCATTAAGGTTCCTAGGTTACAAAAGGGGTGAAGTTGATACATTGAGTTCAAAGATCTCAAGGATGGTCATCTTAATGACCACCTTAGAAATCCACTCTAAAGTTGATACACCCTTAACCTAAATTCAATTTTCATGCATTAATTTTTGTTTTATGTCAAATCTCCCCATCCCAAGCAAATGAAATGCTTTTAAGTCCTAATGTACCCTAAGGATGGCTTGATATAGTAGATCACCACTAATTATGTTTAGTGATCACTAATCAAAGCCTAAGAAAAGTGGGAACAAGCATGGATGCAAAATCCAAAAATGTTTTTTTATTTAACACTTTCAGTTGCAAACTCCACTTCTGATTCTGTAACTCCAGTTTACATTCTGGAATTTACAGAATCAGACTGGAAAGCTACAAAAAAGGAATATTACTGTCCCATCCGCGCGGACAGGATTGAACCTCGCCCTGATCCGCGCGGACAGGAATGTAAGGGACAAATATTTTTGTTTTCAGTCCTTTTTCACTCACAGAAACACACTGTTTTGGTAAATTTCAGTCCAGTCCAGTCAAAACTCTTATTTCCAGAAAATTCCTTTTGCAAAACACACACACACACACACAAATGGTTTTAAGTTAGGAAGACTCATTTTACGAGGCATTTCTGGTGAACACCAACGTTCTTCCCAGAGTGTAACGTGACCTCCGAACCCACTTCTCTCATTTTTGGGCATTTTTCGAAGTTTTGGCCCTTAAACTAAAAACGGCGTGGCGACTCCGTTTGATTTTCAAAAAATCGTGGCATTATCACAGGTAGCCTCATAATCCGCGCTTTCAGTGCTGCTAAAAGAGTTGTTAGGCCAACGAGCAACCAACTGTCTCTAAAGCTCATATAGCGTCTTATTTCTCTTGGCGATTGGGACGATACATCCCTAAGGAAGCAATGAAATGATCGGGAGCTTCAACATGATAAAGATTCGAGCGTTGAAGAAGACACCCTTGGGGGAGATTATACTATGGATGGATAATAGATGATTTTCAAAATTATGGAGGGAGAATCTCATCTGTATTTTAGTTTAATGTTTTATTGTCCCAGGTTGTGTAATTAAGACTATGTTTACAGTTTTTGATGTAATTTTTTCATTTAATTTAATGAAAGTCAAGTTCATTTAACTTTTTAATTTCAAATTATTGCTTTAATTAATTTTATATATTTAGAAGTGCTAAAAGTTAATTATTTAATTAGGTGTACATGGCCGGATTTAGTGAAGATAATGTTTGAGTTACCGATGAAACTCTTGATACTACAAATGTACCTACGGAACCTAAAGTGTTCATTCCGTCCAAGTATAAGGATTTTTTAAAGATTATTATCAATCATTCTGTAAGTGGTAAATCATATGTTGAGTGCTAAATTTTAAAATACGTCCAAGTATAAGGATTTTTAAAAGATTATTATCAATCATTTTGTAAGTGGTAAATCATATGTTGAGTGCTAAATTTGTAAAATACATCTAGCATTCATAAAAAAATGGTACCTCTCATTTAAAAACACACGCTAATACCACACGTGATCTTCTTACCCCTACTAGATTGTCATATTAGGACTATGTTTAATCGTTTTGTTATATTTGTTTGATAAATTTAATAAAAGTAGAGTTCATTTCATATTTTCATTTCACATTTATTTTATTTTATGTGCTTATTCAATTACTTTAATATTTTTATTAATTACTATACATCAAATATACATATAATTTTTTTAAATAAATTATTAAATAGAGTATATTTTATCTTTTAGCTACTTTATTCAATAAATATATAATTTGATATTTTTATTAATTACTATACAATAAATATACTTATAGATGTTTTTGAAATAAATTATTAAATAATGTATATTTTAGCTTTTAACTACTTTATTAAGTAAATATATACTTTATTAAATTATATTTTAAGGCCTTTGATATTTTTATAAATTGTTTTATTAATTTTTAAAGCAAAATATATGTTTTTAGAATAGTTTTTTGCATTTTCTGTACTTTAAAAAAAAAAAGCCAGTTAAGATCCACCTACCCACTTAAACGGGCAAAAAGAGGGGGTCGGGTTTTGCCATGACAGGGGGGGGACAGGGTGTCCGGGGCAAGCTTGGCTCACGGGTAAGAATACAACGTGTCGGGTTAGCCCTTCTGGTTAGCAGGCTTGTCTCTACGGGCCAGATCGGGCCAACCCATTTGTGCATCATCAACCATGACCATGCCATCACCATCGTTACCACCAACACTAACATCACCACAACCAATAGCTCCAACAGTATCACCATTTTTGATGACTAATTTGAGATCTGTTTTGAGAAATTGCGATTTTAATTTTTGAAAATTGTATTTTTTTTTTCCGAAAGTTTATGGCTCTTTTTGAAACTGTTAGAGTCAGATTTGATGAAATATGTCACCATAAATTTTGTTCTACACTGTGATACAACTTTTCATAAACTATTTATTTGTTTAATTAGGACTTAAATTGAAAGATTTATTACATCTTAAAGTTGGGTTAGCGAAAAAAGTTTGACGAATAATTCAGACAAATATAGGAGAACCAATTTGTAGTAGAGAGAGAAATGGAGGAGATCTAGATTTAGTCTAGATCTGGATCTGAGAGGTAATGAATCGAGGAAGAGGCAAGGGGAGGGTGAATCACCGGTGCGTGGAGCGGTGTGTGAGGAGGTGATGAGGTGGACATGGGTGACGACGATGGTAGACGGTGGTGAGTTAGAGATGGGGCGGAGAAAAAAATGAAGAAAAAGGAATTGTTTTTTGCTTTTCTGATTAGTTTTAGGGCTAAGGACAATAATAAGAGAGAGGGGGCAGTGTGGGGAGGAGGGGCAGCCATGAAGGTGGCGTGGGAGGGTGGCGTTGTGAAGAATGGTTGCTGGTGTAGGTGGGTTATATTTGTTTTGTTTAGGAAAATACATTGAAACCTGTAGTGCAAAAAATACATTGAAACCTAGATTGCAAACACCCCATACTTTGGACCCTTTTTTGTAATTTGTTCTAAAAATAACGACCAAAGGGATTCGACACTATCAAATTTAATTAATGTTGTCAATTTATCATCTTAATATTGCTCTATTGTTTATAAATATTTTTTTCAAGATTTTATGATTATCAACATATTAATATAAATTATTTACCACTGCTTTAATCTTCATTTTGTTAATAACAAAAAATAAGGTATAACTATTGTAAATAAATGTAAATTTATAAAATTGTTACTTTATATAAAACAAATTGGTGAAAGACGAATAATTCTCTTTCATTACAATAATTCCTAATCAATTTTATAATTATTTCATAATAAATTACTATGCATTTAATTTCTTGGCAAAATTGAAAAGAATTATATATGAAAGATAAAAAGAATTAAAGAAAATTACCAAAAGAGAGGAACAAAACCATAATTAGTTGGATGTGTTTGAAGAATAATTATGTCAAGAAATTAAATAATATTAATGAATGTAGTGGAAGCGAAATATGTAGTAGTAATATTCCTTTCTTTTCTTTTAGAAAAAGCATCCATAATGAAAGCTTTTTCGAAGCTTTTTATTTTTGTGAAAAGGCTATATAGAGCTATTTACTATTGTGTAAAACCTTGAGAAACTCCTTACTAATAAGGAGTAGCTCTTTGTAGAAAAGCTATTTTTTGTGGTTTTTAATTAAATTTCATCAATTTTCTAGACAAACAAAAGAGCTACTTTTTTGTACTTTCAATTTCATACTTGAACCTTTTTTTTTTTTTTTTTTTGCATTTATCATACCTAAACTACTTTTTAGTTGCATCTATAGTTATTGGGGCTAACAACATCCATTTTATCTAGTTAAATAGAGATGTATTGTGTCGTGAATGTGACATATATTTAAAGGGTAAAACAGAAAAATCAATACAAATTAAAGTTAAATAACTACAAGGGTTCTAATTATAAATTCGAAAAGTAAAAGGTAAATAAAATAAATGTAAAAAAGGTTAAATATATTAAATTAAAGATAGAAGAGTATATCAACAATACAATTAATCATCTAACCACCGCCAATCACAATCACCAGCCTCAACATCGCCACCAACCCTCCACCACCATTCCACCATAGGTTAATATCACCACCACCACAACCATAATCAAACCACCATAAAATTGAAATTGAAACATTCAATCTTAAATCATGAAATCAAAACCCAAACATTCAAGAAATCCACACTCTAAGGAGAGAAATGGAGGAGATAGATCAGGACCTACAAACTAAAATTAAACAACTATCAGGATTTTAATTGTAAATATGAAAAGTAAAAGATAAATAAAATCAATTAAAAAAAAGGCTAAATCTATTAAATTTTAAAGATAGACGAGTATATAAAAAAATATTTTGAAAAATATTATACTTGTATAATTATTCTTCAATTATACCAATCTTTATAAAAAAAAAATAGAAAAATACTAATTTTAACCTTTATATAAATAATTTTTTATTTGTTTGCCAAAATTAAAAAGAAACAAGTTAAAATCTTGCAAAAAACTAATTTTTTCGTAACATAAGAAAAAAACTATTTTTAAAGCATTAAGTCTAACTAATAAGAGTGTTAACTGTTTTGAAAACTAATTTTTTATAACATTTTTTAAAAAATTAATTTTTCACGAGAGTTACTCAACAAACAATTGTTTTCTCTAATGATAATTTTTTTCTCCATTTTTTTACTTTCTCCTTTTTATTTAAACAATACAATCAACCATCTAATCACCGCCTATCATTATCATCAGCCTCACAACCGCCACCACCCCTCCTCCACCATTCCACCATCGGTTAATATCATCGTCAAACCACCATAACTGACCTCAAAATCCAAAAATTGAAACTAATATATTCAAATTTAAATCACAAAATCAAAACCCACATTCATGAAATTCACACTTTAGAAAGAGAAATGAAGGAGGGAGATAGATCAAGCTCTAGATGTAAAAGAGAGATAAAGCAATGGATTTGATGCATTCGAATGAAGTAAGAAAATCCTTGCTCAACTCTAAATTTCCATGAAATATTGAGCCTCTGGTTAGTATCATTTGCATCAGTCATTTCTTCGGAAATGGCGTAAATCCAGAGAGGGGCAATTTCAGCAGAAACTCCAGAGTGTTCTTATTTTAACTGGGGTTTTTGGGATGGTGGGGGTCGACGGTGGCGTGGGAAAGTGGGGGACAACTGTGGAGTGGGAGGATGGGGTCGGCGACAGCTGGGTTGGGGGGAGATGAAGTGAGGAGATTTTTATTTTATTTTTTCTGAAAAACGTGGTTTATTGGGACAATTCCTTTAACTTTTTAGAACCTTGATTTACTACAATTGAGAGTTAGAAAACCATCGAATCAATCACTGCAAGAAATTCCTTTGGCTTGTACACAATGGCAACATCACGAATCCGATAGTCATTGTATAACGAATCTGATAGTAATAGTAATTGTAATGTATAAGCATTCAGTTACGTAGGTAATTGTTTTATGGGCAAATTGCTATCTCTGTTTTGCAATTTGGTTATCAACATTGAAAAAGTTACAAGTTGATTGATATTTTGTTGCAAATTGATATAAAGATTAACATATTGTTAATTTTTTATGGACTTAAAGTCATGTGTCATGTAAATAACTTTTTAATAGGCTTGCTGTGCATTACACAGTGGAAAAAGGAATAAATTACTTTTTAACATCAAATTGATGTAGATTTATAATACTTGGTTAATGAAAAAAAAATGATCAAAAAATATAAATTAATTAAAAAATACGTAAAGTAGTGAGTGGTGGTGACTATGATGCTAATAGTGGTAGTGGTCGGTGGTGTGGGGTTGAAATGCATATGAAATGGCCATTATAACTATTAAAAATTCAAGTGCATGTCGCATGACTTGGATTTTGTCAAAAAACTAACATTTCGTTAATTTTTACACCAATTAGCAACAAAATGTCAATGTTAAAAATCAGATTGTAACTTTTTCAATGTTGAAAACCAAATTGCAACAGTAGCACAAACATAGATAACTAAATTGTAATTTGCCCTTGATTTATTTTAAAGATAATTTAGTTTATTTTATATTTTTCCCATCTAATGATAAATGTTGCTTAACGTAAAAAAATCAAATACTACCTCCCACTTCAAGAGTCCTACCTAGTGTTTGCACGCTTATTAAGAAAATACTTAAAAATGAGTGAACAATGATAAGTGGATTGGAGGTATAATTGTCCAAAACACTGTTTATGATTCAAGTGGATAAAAACTAAAAAGTAGTGTAGTAAGTATTTGTTTATTTGTAGTTCTATGAAAAGAAGAGGGTATAAATGTCAAAAACATGTCAATAAGCCTTAGCTCGTATGATATACTCCCTCCGTCCCATAGATTTATGGACTTTTGGATTTTACACGGGGATTAAGGAGGAAATATTATATTGAAAGTGTTGTGAGTGTGAAAATAAAATAGGAGAGAGAATGAGTGGAGAGAATAGTAAATTATAATGGTGATGCGAGTATTAAAATAATGTATTTGAGAACGAATGCATGGAATAGTAAAGATTCCTTTCCATTTTGGGAAAGTTAGATATTATTGTGGGACGTCCAAAATAGAAAGTTTACATATTATTGTGGGACGGAGGGAGTATATCCTTGTGTCCTACATATGGAGATCAAGGATTTGATTCCCCTCTCATTGTAATTTTTTTTTTTTGTAAAATTCTAAAATAACAAATATATTAAAATGCGGGAGTAATTATAATCAAGAGCTGGACTTAAAAATATGGGAGTAATTATAATCACGAATAGGACAATATTGCAATGTCGTTAAATTCCATAACCTACAATGGAGTAGGTTAGAAAGTTGTACTTTGAACATAAACCTTTTATTCTTTTCACTTTTATGCTACCCATTTTCCTTACATGGCCACACCAAAGTCACGGCTTGGTTTGAACATTGTAAAGCTGATGTACGCAAGTAACCATGTTATTTATGAGGGTTGACGTGAAATTTCGATTAACAAAGTTTAAGTTAGGTTTTCTTATTTTAGGCTAGATTTTTAATTATATATTTAATTTTTTATGCCACCTGCTGCTACTGATGTGACCATAAAAAAATGCTACGAAAATTATAATGCGCCTAAGGGGTAAAATGAGCATACAAATACATAAAAAATATACAATATTATGGAAATAAAATGATCATTATTAATATTAGGACCTCAAGATCCAATGGATAATATGGCGGCCCAAATGGGTTGAAATGGGCTTTAGAGCTAAAGCCTGTTCAGACTATAAATATCAACGGAAGCTTCTCATTTCAGGGGGATCCCAGGTTGACTCTCCCTCTCTCTTCCACCCAAAAACCCAAATTCTCTCTATAATGTTGAACATTCATACACTCAAAGACTGAATTAATGATTTTCACACCGAAAGGTTTTGGGGGGAAAGACCCCCCACCCCTAACAGTGCTTTATTTTGTAGATTGTTACGGGGAATTCGGAGCCGTGGACTATCATATCCTTCGTCTAGCTGGGGAATCCATGGTGAGCAGATTTTTTGTAGCATCAGTTTGGTTTCATTGCCGGGAACGAGAAAGAAGTTGCCGGATATCCTACACCACAGGCATTCTGCACGGCAGACAGCGAAGGAGAAGAAGAGAAGGAAGGGCGCGTGAAACTTCAATCTCTGATTTTTATGAAAAGAAAATGAGGATCTGTTGACAGGAAAGGAAACCCCCAATTTTTTCCATTTCCTTCTTGTCAACAGCATGGACTTCAGATGTGGAGCGTCTAGGAAAGTGGAAGCAGCAGATCAAGCGAGTTGCAGTTGAAGAGCTCCTTCGATCTAACACATGGATGCACATTATCCAACCAGATCGGAGCAGAATTGCGAGGTTAGCATCAAGCGACTTCAGTGGCGGAGCAGCGAGGTGGAGCAACTTGGAAGAAGGAGCAGCGGAGAGGAAAGCATAAAGCGGCGGAATGCGGAGCTGAGCAAGTCGAGTGACTTCAAAGCCATAACAACGACAACAAAGCGAGATCAAAAGAGAGCAGTCCAACGAACTGTAGATGAAGCCGCCGAAAAAAGGGAACTCGCCAAACACCATTTGACAACTTTCCAAATCAACTATGCCAGCGACATCAAAAAGCATCTCGCGGTCATGGAAATCGACAAGTGATTTTATAGAAAATTGATCCAAATCGCAAAAAATGAAATCGCCAGTTCAGTTCATCTCGCCAGATCGATCAAAATCGCCAGGAATTGAAATCGAAAAGAGGCAAAATCACAATTAAATGAAATCGCAAATTGAATGAAATCGCAACTGAATGAGAACGCATTTGAAGAAAATTGGAAAAGAAAAGACTTACAAGGAATTTGGAATTCGCCAAAGCGCGAGCTTGCGCTTGTGCGGACTGGATCTCGCCAAAGCGAAGTCGTCTCGAAATCAGGAAAACCGCCATGAAATAGCGGAGCGAGATCAGTTGAGCGAGATCGAAGTCCCAGATCGATGTCCTCGGTGGAGAGCCTGGACGCCGCTGAAAAGTATGGAGGACCTGGAATCGGAGGCGAGGTGATGCAGATCGCCTTATGAGCCTGCAGTTTGGGAAAACTTGGAGAGGGGAAACAAAGTTTATAAAGTGGGCCGGCCCACCTCTTTTCCTCCTTGCCCACCCAATTCAAAAATGGGTCCATTTCAATATTAAAAAGCATCTCATCTCCGTCTCAGATTGACTCACCACAATAACTCAGGTTGTCTCTTTCCACTATTTTGCAAATATAAATATATGCTAAATGATGTCTAAATGTTATTGTTATGTTCCTCTGAATATTACTGTTAAAAGTATATGTTTCGATATGATTAAAGCACAAATGTTTACTATCTCCTTGAAAAATGATTTGGAACATGCTCAAAAGTAATTGAAATGAACGATTATAAATGGATACGTGACTTCTCAATATATAACCGAAAATATGTGGACATATAATAAAATTAATGGCTATTTATATGATACATGTAATACGTTGACTGCGCTCCTTAAAATATTTAAATGTGACATGAAAATAATTATTGATGAGATAGAGCGTTTTATTATGATCATGCTTGATAGATTCATTTAATTGGTACTGTTAAATGCTCCTCTTATTTTCTTACTCATGTAACTATTTGATAAATAAGCAGAAGTTAACAAGAGAACTTGCTCACTACTTGCCTTAAAATGATAAATGAAAGGATGCCTCCTAAAAGAATTGAAATGTATCTTACGAATAGTATACGAGGGATATACTGCTAATTAGAAAGAAGTTCTTGAAAATATATATAGTGATTCATGCCTACTAATATACTCCCTCCGTCCCACGTTAGTTGAGACTAACTTTTTGGGCACACCAATTAAGGAAAAGTAAGTGAGAGAAAAAGTGAAAGAAAATGTTGTGAGTATGAAGAATTAAATAGGAGAGAGAATGAGTGGGAGGAATAGTTAGGAGAGAGAATGTTGTGAGTGTAAAAGTGAAATAGGAGAGAGAATGAGTGGGGTAAATAGTGAAGATTCCTTTGCTATTTTGGGCAGTCTCAACTAACGTGGGACGGCCCAAAAGGGAAAGAAGTCTCAACTAACGTGGGACGGAGGGAGTATTTATATGGTAACTGAACGTGCTCATTTACATATTCAAAACGACATGAAAGTAACTGCTGCTAAAAACTCAACAAATCGAATCATGCTTTAATTGTTAAATTACTCTGTATTGATGCTTCGACTTCAGATGTATCTTGATTTACTTGTTTAATTTGGAAATTGCAAAAATAGCAAATTGTATGTCAACATCTTAATGGATAAAAAGAAATTATGCCAAAAATAAATTGGTGTTCAATGAAATGAAATATGAGAGTTCTATGTTCTATATTTAATTGTTTATTGCTTGATATTGTGAAAATGTGCATTATGGAAATACATGTTAATATGGCAAGTGATAAGGAGAAATGTCTCAATCTAGGGGTTATCAGTATCAACCCATCACTTATTTGAAATTTCGAAACATTAAAAATTGAAAAATTATGATGTGATCATATGCTTGGAATAAATAGCATAACCTCATTAATTACAATTTACGTGTGTTTATCATATCTCCTCACGTTAAACGCCCGATATGTCAAATAAAGGTGGAAAATACTATACTTGATTCGCAAATGACTACCTTTCATATCTTGTAGGTACCGAGCTGGACAAAATGAAAATGGAATGCTTGGAATATGAGCCAAGCCAAAATGAACATGAAGGAAACTTTATGGCGAGTTGCTATTCAAACATCACCTCGTTGGAAATCAAAATCCTGGCTTAAACGTACCAGGTAAATCACTGCAAGACGCCTTCATTAGCGGCTTGCCAAAGTGTGATTTAAATGGAATGTTGGGAAAATGTTAAATCTCCCTCTTGAGATTCAAAAGGGCATCTCCCTCGTGAGATTCAAATGGAATGCTTGAAATATGCCAAGCCAAAAGGAACATGAAGGAAACTTCATGGCGAGTTGCTATTCAAACAGTACCTCTTTGGAAATCAAAATCCTGGCTTAAACGTATCAGGTAAATCACTGCAAGACGCCTTCATTAGCGGCTTGCCAAAGTGTGATTTAAATGGAATGTTGGGAAAATGCCAAATCTCCCTCGTGAGATTCAAAAGGGCACCTCGCAAGATTCAAATGCCAAATCTCCCTCGTGAGATTCAAAAGGGCACCTCGCAAGATTCAAATGCCAAATCTTCCTCGTGAGATTCAAAAGGGCATCCATGCAAGGTAAAAAAGGACGAAATGAAATTGAAACGGAAATGGGTTGGCGACATGCCATATTTTTAACAAAAAAAAATGTTGGCGAAATGCTATATTTTTAATGAAAGTGTTAGGTGGAATGCCAAACATGAAAGGGAAAAAGTGGCGACATGCCATATTTTTAAGGAAAAAGTTAGGCGAAATGCCTTATCTAAAACAAAAATGGTTTGGCGAAATGCCATGTTTTAAAAATGGAAAATGGGTGAAATGCCACACTTTAAAAGCGGAAAATTTTGGCGATATGTCATATTTTAAAATCGAAGAAAGTTGGCGACACGCCATATTTTAAATGAAAAAAATGGCGAAATGCCACGTTTTAAAAGAGAAAAACTAGGCGAGATGCCATATTTTCTAATGAAAAAGAGGCGAGATGCCACTCAAACAACTCGTGTGTCGACATAAATGTCTAAAGACAAGCCTCACTCTTTCGAGGGGAATAAGGGGTACGCACCCAACTGTAAGTACCCCAATCCAGACCGCTCTCCATCTGAGCATACGGAAAATACCAAGGGTGAACTTCCGGAGGTCATAACTTCTTCATACGGACTCCGATTGAGACGTGTCATATATGGTTGGAAAGCTCTCGACGAGAACA
Source organism: Adenophora triphylla var. japonica (assembly GCA_022495995.1). Taxonomy (NCBI): domain Eukaryota; kingdom Viridiplantae; phylum Streptophyta; class Magnoliopsida; order Asterales; family Campanulaceae; genus Adenophora; species Adenophora triphylla. The sequence continues at coordinate 88,386 of JAFEMH010003521.1, forward strand.
AGATTGCAATGATGTCCATATGGACCACTTTGCATTACAAATGTGACCGTATGGACACTTATGTCAACACGCAAAAATAATTACCAAATCTCCACAAAGTCCACAATATTCCCTGAAATCCAGGAAACCCAAAAAACTGGTAATGACACAAAGGTCCGTATGGACCACTTTGAAGTTTTTGGGGCCTATAAATAGAAGGCTTTCCCTCCCATTTCATTCACACCTCAACCTTCTCCTATCTTCCCCTAGCCTTCAGGTGATGAAGGCCACACGGGCGGCCCGACCCGGAAGCGACGGGTTTAACGGTGAAACGGGCGAAGCCCGTTCTGTCCGTGTGTGTCAACGGGCTTAAGCCCGGCCCGGCCCGTGATTGAATCCAAGAGAAGGCCCGCCCGTTTGGCCCGGATCCAAGGATCCACGGGCCAAACGGATCTCCCTTTTTTTTTTTTTTTAAACAAAATTTGAAATGGGGTAGGGGGGATTCGAAACCGGGTGGGAGGGAAGGTTTTGATGCTGCTTACCACTAGGGCACTTAGTTGTTGTTGCTATTAATCCAAATGTTAAATATAAATAAAAGAAAAAAAGAAAAACGGGCCAAACGGGTATAAGGGAAACGGGCTTTGGAAGCCCGCGGGCTTGGCCCGCCCGTCGACCCAATATTCCAGCCGGGCCTGTACCGTGATGAAGGCGGGCCGGACACGGGCTTGGTCCACGGGCGGCGGGCTTCGGGCCTAACGGGCTGCGGGCTGCGGGCCTCTTTTTTGTCCACGGGCTTTAGCCCAAAATGGCCTTCATCACCTTCAGGCACACTTCTAAGCTGTCCCGACCTCTTTCGGTCCTTCTCGAGGCCTCCCGAGCCTTTCCGAGATGCTCCAAAGCCCTCCCGAGACGCTCTGAAGTCCTCCCGAAGTGATTCCGGTTGAATCCCGGTCCGTCCTAATCGACCCCCGAAGTCCCAAAAACCCTATTCACCCTCAAACCAAACACATTTTCCCGCAAAAGATAGACACAAACCAACATTGGTATAATCTCATTCCGCACATTTAAATACTGCTCTAAATTCAGTCTTTAAATACTTTACTGCTTTATATTTACTGCTTACAATGTAGTCTTTATTTACTATTCACGCAGACCCAAACCGTTCAAACGCTCCCACAAGGCCTTCCATTGCACTATGGAGGTCTGACGGTGATAGCGGTTTGTTACTATTCCCGCACTGTCTTTTTCAATTATTTAATTAATGCATTTTTAAAAGCACACACACATACACAACATTTAAAGAAAGAAGGATATCGAAAGACTCGTGTATACGAGGCGACTCGGGTAAGCTTAATGTTTTGGGCACAATAAAAACGGCGTGGCGACTCTACAAAAAACAACACACTTTCGAAAACGCGAGATGCCAGTCCGCATTTCGGATCGGGTAATTTCAGTTGGCGACTCCGCTGGGGATATTTTGTTTTAAAAACTTTTAAACAAAAAAAAAGATTTTTAAAACAATGATGAGGGTCAAACATTCATTTTACCCTTTCTTTAACTGTTGTGTGTATGTGCATGTGCTTTACTTTTTTGCTTATTCAAAAAATACAAAAAAATGCATCATAATACATATGTGTACATACTTTTAAAATACATTCAGCAAAACTTTCTGTTTTACTCAGAAAAGAAATTTTAGTGACTGCACACTATGCGCACTCTTATCCTGTACACTGCACACTACAACCCCAAACCCGGGATGGTCTCAGATGCAGTTCAATTGGTGTTCCTATTCCTTTTGAACGCGCACGGGATCATTCCAAACTTTCCATCCTAGCCAGTGTCAACCATGTACTTTTGCGTCACACTCTGTCCAGATTCGGTTGGTTTGTTACCCAGTCCGTGTCATAAAGCCTGAATACGTATACCATGTCGGCCATTATCTGAGTCAAAGCCCAGAAATCAAGATCTTTTGCGCAAGCAAGACGATGAAAGGTCATGCTAAAATCTTGACCCGATCTTGATTTCTAAAGCTACACTTAGACAATGATCCGTATCGAATATACGTCCATGCCCACATGACACCATGTCATCAAGCCTTTAATGCGTCATCCATGACAATATGACCTAGCCAAAACCTAAAGTCATATATCCCTTGCGCAAGCAAGGTAAATAGAGGTCATGCCAAATTCTTGACCCGATCTTGACTTAAGGTACTGGCTCCGTTCACTATTCACATGTCAGACGCATTAAAACGAACATGACAGGCTCGGTCCTTAGGTTCGTTTTTTTCTTTTGGCCGGTGGAAACCGCTTGCCCTATAGGACCCTCGCCCGGGGCTGTCTACCCTGGGAGGTTGAAATACAGGTGCAAAACGAGTGGCTTATAGCCGTAGTGATGGTTTCCACTAACCCAGGATCTAGAATAGTTGCAAAAAAGAAGAGCAATCTTTTCCAACCCATTTAGGATTCTGAGAAAACTTGTTTTAAGTAAAGTAAAAAAAAAAAAAGGAAACTGCATGTCGCATGAGCTTTCCCCTCTTCATCCAAAATGCCTCCTGAGTCTAAACCCTACCTTTCACCCCCTCCAGCGAACCAAGAGTGGTTGAGAGTCCCCGGGTGCCGTCTTTTTAGTATCAAAGTCGCAAGGTCCAACGGCCTTTCTGGTTCAGCGGTCCGAACAGTCTGTTATTCTCCCATGGCAGGGTCGACAGATAACAGTGAAGGAAACGGGACTCCGCCTCTGGGAAATTTCCAAACAATGTAGGAGGTGCTGCAAGCCTTTGAAACCCTTAAGAAGCGCCAAGAAGAGTAGCAAGCTTGGATTATAGACACCATGCGCCTTCGCGGAGCTGTTGCGGTTCCCCAACCTGATGGAACCTTCATCCTCATAGAAGACAAAGACATATCTGCTCCCCCCGCTGCCCAAAGCTATCAGTAGGTCCCTCCTCCGCAAATCTATGAAAACCCGGCAATGCAAAGTAGCTCCCGCTCAAAGCTCCACTCGAACCTCAGTCAAGCAGCTCTGATCTGCCAACCCCAGCACAATCAGTTTCCCGGCTCTGCTCCGCAAACTCAATATCACCAGCACACATATGAGCCTACTCCCCCTGATCCCAATGTCTCTCAGTATCCCCCGGGATTCAATACTTTGCCTCTATATGAGCCTCGCAGCCACAACCTGAAGTCCCAATGCCTGCCAGGGACAGACATACCGAGCGGATACCCAGACATTTCAAATCTGCCACCCGCCAGACTGCCACTTGGGGCTAACGAGGCATTCCCTCAACTCCCAAACACAACCCAGCATGGTCCGGGCAATCACGCCCTTGGCTCCAATCTCAGCAATCAAGGATACGAGTTGGTATACACTCAATTACCTCCCCAAGATTCCCGATTGGCAATCCCGTCAATCAATCCACCTCCATCTTTGGTTTCCATCCCAGAAAACGGCAGCTTGCCTCCGCCTACTGACCCTCATATGGATTGGTTGGTCGAACAAATGAAGGATATGCAAGGGAAATTGGCCAAATCTCGGAAAGACTAGCTTATGCCCACACACTACCAGAAAAAGGTGTTTTAGCGACGAAAATTTTCGTCGCTAAAATTAAATTTTCGTCGCTAAATATAAACATCGGCGGAAAAATTCCGTCGGTGGTCCGCCGCTACCAGCCCGTCGCAGTGCTCCGACGGGTCAATTTCCGCCGATATTTTTTTGATTTTACCGACGAAATTTAATTCCCCCGGTGATTTAATTATTCCAGCGACGGAAATTTCCGCCGTTAAATCAATTTAATTTAATTAAATTTTCATTTCAGCGGCGGAAATTTCCGTCGCTGTAATAAAAATTAATTAAATTAAATTAATTTCAGCGACAGAAATTTCCGTCGCTGTAATAAAAATTAAATTAAAATAAATTAATTTCAGTGGCGGAAATTACCGTCGCTGAAATTATTTTAATTTAATTTAATTTTTATTACAGCGACGGAAGTTTCCGCCGCTGAAATTAAAATTAAATTAAAATAAAATAATTTGAGCGACGGTAATTTCCGCCGCTGAAATTAATTTAATTTTAATTACAGCGACGGAAATTTTCGCCGCTATAATCAAAAATTAAATTAAAATTAATTAATATAGCGGCGGAAATTTCCGTCGCTGTAATTAAAATTAATGAAAATAAATTAATATCAGCGACGGAATATTCGGTCGCTGATTCTGAAATAAATTAAAAAAAAATAATTTAAAATATCAATAAACCAAAATTTTTTGTACCTGATATAACAATTCAATTTATAAAACTAAAACTATAAAAACTAAAAATCAAATATCAGCGTACCAAATAAAGACTAAATATCACTGTACCAAATCGGAAGGGGGAGAGGAGGGAGAGGGGGGAGGGGCTCCCGTTGGTACCAAATATCTCAAATGTTTACAAACAAGTATAAAATAGTACAAACAAGTCTAAAATAGTTCGTAATCAACTCGGGGGCGGCCGGAAATTACCCTGGTCCTGGTCAAAACGAGCCATCAACAGCGCCAATTGTCTTTGAGTCTCTGCATGAGCCTCCGTAAGCTTTGCCCGCTCGCGTCTCTCCTCCTCCAACGCAGCCTCCAGAGTGTCGACCCTCGGATCATGAAACGTGGGCTGGGCAACATTTCGCCGACGGCCGGTCGACGTCGACGGGCATTGCTGTAACGACCCCAACCCTAGGCATCAATTTTTAATATTATATTAAATGCTTTTAATATTTATATTTATTTTATGTGTTCAATTATGTCTTTAAATTCTTAATTTAAGATAACTTGGGTGAGAAATAAATTTAGAATCTTTTATGAATTTATTAGACATTAATTAAGGACCTTGAAGAAATAATAAAAATGAAAATAAGATAAATAGTGCAAGGAGGTTAATTGAGTAGGATGAATTATTTGGGTAAAGGTTAATTTAATTGTTGGAAGCCTTTGGTAGAGGGGGGCCAATTCCCTCCTCATTCCAATTTCCCCCAAGTGTCCCCTCTCCTCTCCCCCATACTCCCTCCATCCGCCCCCCCCCCCCTCAATCATTCTCCTCACTTCTTCCCTACTCCCTCTTACCTCCTCCCTCACTCTTCTTCATCTTTCTTTCTTATCATTCTCCATGGGAGAACCCTAGTGGAAGCTCTCAACCCAAGCTTTGAAGCCAAGCTATTCTTCCACCATTTTCAAGTCCAAGGGTAGTTTTGAAGATGGATCATCTAGGAGAGTCCATCAAGTGAGAAAGATCAACCTTCCATATTGAAACCCTAAAGTGAGTTATTATGACTTCCCTTCAAATAAATGTTCATGGAATATTTGATATTATTGATGTTATTATAAATGTTGGTTGAAATGTTAGGACATATTCTTGGAGTTGAGGAATTAGATAATGTTATGGGATGTTGTTGTTGTTCATGAGAAGTGCTTAAGAGTACAAGAAAAATGGGTTAATGTTATAGAAAAATGTTATTGTACATGGAAGTGTTAAAGAGTATAAGAAAATGGGTGGAGATTAGATTAGAAAGAGTTAACTTGAGATGTAGTAATAAATTGGGTGGAAAATCAAGTTGTAAATGACTTAGGCTTATGTTATCTTGGGGTTTAAATGATTTAATATGAAAAGTAGGAAGTTTAGTAAGCCTTTCTAAGTTCACAAAATAAAGGAAATTTAATTTGGAATAATTTGATTTAGGTCAGTCAAGGAATTTTAGTCCGTTTCACTCGGGTTCAGGGCACGAGTCGTGCCCTGTGGCACGAGTCGTGCCTTGGATGGGGACGAGTCGTGACAAGGATTAAAGGGAAGTCGTGCCTAGTGGGGACGCCTGATTCTGGGGAAGGCCAAAGGGGCACGAGTCGTGCCCTGGCCTGGTGACATGGAGTCAACTTTGGAGCTGTTTAAACCTAATCGAACTAGAACCAAAATGAAATCTCCTTAACCTAGATTAAAGTAGAATACTTTGGTTACACAATGACATCTTAAGTGATCAAAATGGAATTGTGGAAGTAGTTTAAATATTGCCCCGAAAATGGTTGATAGGTTTGATTTGTGACTTCACCAAAATAGTCCCAATTTGGGAAATAGAACTTGAACTTTAATTAATGTTATTCGAGGTTGTATAATGACTATGTAAGAGTGGTTTATGATATATAGGAGCCTCACTCCTTATCTTTAGTGAATAGTTGCAATGGTATAGAAGCCATAGGTTTCACTATTGAACTAATTGGTAATGGGTATGTATCACCTTGTGGCATTGTTATTCCAAGTTGTGGAATTATTGATTATATGGTTACCTTAATATCCTAAGTATGAATTATTTGGCAAGTTGTTGTGTTGTATCCCGGTGTGGATTAATTGGTACATGATTGTATTGTATCCCGGTGTGGATTATGTGGTTATATTGTTACCTTAATTGAGTTCATATGCATTGATGATATTATGCATTGTGTATTACATGAATTATTGTACTATGGTTCTGTTTAGCATGAGTATACATTACCATGTTATTATATTGTTATCCCGTTTTGTGGATTATCTCAAGTATCTATTATGTGCTTGAGCGTGTTTATGTTCGGGTGGGTATGATGGATTTCAATCAATTATTGATTTGTTCAATAAGTGATTGAAGGTTCGTCATACCGGTGACCCTTCCCCACTCGTGGCCACGGAGTGGGGCCGTGCTAACGATCGTATTGACCCAAAAGCTTTACGCACTGCTGCGATCGTTGTAAGGAGGGACGATATTATTGTTGGATACTCTAATATAGGTATCCTTTCTTATATGGATCTCTGGGTATGAGTCCTATAAGAGGTGAATGTGCCGGAGGCAATTCACCAAAGAGTGGAGTTTTACTCCCACGTTGTACGACTTATTGTTCGTACGGGAAAGGTAAAATGAGGTAACGAAAGGTGTTTACCGCTTTCATAATGTGTTATGTGCTACCATGCTACGTGTTGCACTTTGTTTGGCATCTTGCCGCATATCATAATAGCTCATTGAGATTTATTCTCACCCCTCTCCCTTTACCGTTTTAGATTCCGAGACAGTGACCCGAACCCGTGAGGCCGGGATTTCATTGTGGACTTTTGCTTTTGGGGCTTGACAAGTTAAGTATAGGAGTCGGTTGTTAGGAGTATTTATTAAATATTCTTCTTTGTAATTTGTATGGAAAACTCTTTTGTTAAACAAGGTTAATTAAGGTTTCCAATGTAATTGGTTAGATTTCGGTTTATTAAAGTTGTAGTTGGATTTCCTTTAAGTAGGGATATTATCAATTGATTTTTATTTGGAAGTTTGAAAAGTGGTTTTCTTTTAAAGGCAAATAAATGTTTAAAAATTTAGATGGATTTTCTTAGTTTGAGCTCCCTTAGCTCGGGACACGTGTTAGGTCCCGGGTTGGGGTGCTCACAGTTGGTATCAGAGCTTAGTTTAGAGGTCAAGGGTAGATGTCTAAACTAAGGGGGAATGTGTGGAAATTGACGCCGAGTGTTTAATGCAGGAGTTCGTTCTAATGGCCGGAAGCAAGGATGATCAGCGGAAGGTTCTAGAAAATGAAGGAGATATGGGTATAGGTGGAATTCAGAATGAAGAGATGATGAAATTATTCAGGATGTTTGTACAGGATATGGAGACTAGAGGATCGGTTCCGAATCAACCTGAGGGATGTCGAAGTGATGGATGGGAAAGGTTTGTGAAGATGAATCCGCCGAGTTTTAATGGATATCCGAATCCGTTAAAGGCGTAAAATTGGTTAAAGGTGAATGAATAGGATTTTCGAGGTTATAGAAAGTCCCAACAAAGAGAGAGTTAGGTATGCCGTTTTCAAACTTGAAGGTCCAAATTGATCATGGTGGCAGATTGTGAAGGGAAGTTGGGAGCGGGATCATACGCCCTGCACTTGGGATAATTTCACTCAACAGCTCGAGGACTATTTCATTTCCATGGTTACAAGGGATAAGAAGGAGATTGAATTCTTAAGACTAAAACAAGGGAACATGACGGTGAATCAAGCATTCGGTCCGGTTTGAGGAATTAGCTAAGTGTTGCCCTCATTTGGTATCGCATGAAGTGAAAAGGGTTCGTAAGTTTGTAATGTGTTTGAGGAGTGAGTTTAGGAAGAAATTATGGATTGATAGTTTCATTGATTATCGATTACCATAGATAGGGCATATAAGGTCGAGAAGGACATTGAGGAAAATAGTGGAAGATCCGGAAGTAAGATTGGAAACAAGCCAAAGTGTATAGGACAAGGATCCAAAATCATTAGAGGACAGCCAAGGACCTTAACTTCGTGAAGTGTGAGAGGAGAGTTTATTGTAGCTTCTTCATCTAGGCCAAAATTCAAACAAGATGGGATGATTTGTAACTTTTGCAAGAAGGTTGGACATACCGAAGATCGGTGTTGGAGTAAGCAAGGCAAGTGTTGAAATTGTGGAGCATCGGGACACTTTAAGAGGAATTGCCCAAGGATGGCGAGGGACGAGTTTCAAGCGGTCACCGGTGGACGTCAAAGAGGTGTTACCAAAAGAGATAGCGAAGGAGAACCGAAAGAGAAGGTCTATGGTCGAGTACATGTTTCGAACCTAGGAGAGATAGTTTTCTCAGAGGTTACTAAAGGTATATTCCCTGTCTCAGAATTAGGGGTCATATTTTATGGATCCTGTTGCATATCATTTATGCTTGGCATCACATTTTGCTTATATGTGACATACATTGTTGAGAAATTGTTTTATTGTTGGAGGATTCTGCTCTTATGAGAGAATACCTCGAACCTTCTTTGGTTTACCACGACGATGATGTGGTTATGGCTGAGCATGTATTGCCGGTTGAATTAGTATAATTATTAAATTATGATTTTGAGATATACTTGACCTGGAGGGTTAAGTAGTGGTTGTGTATTAGTAGACTGTCATAATAAGTGAGTCTCCTTTTCTATGCCTAATTTGCTTATATTGGTATTTGATATAGGTAGACTGTAATGGGAAATTCTTGTTATTTACGTGCATTTAAGGTGAAACTTTTGAATTAAGGTGTGAAGAGTAATTGGTATATGTTAGACTTACATAAGAAGTCTTTTTCAAAATTTTTAGGTGCCAGTTGTGAGTAAATGGTAAATGTGCTCCCGTCGGTATGTTTCATGTGTTGGTTCTCGAGTAGGATGCTGCACTGTAATCCTTATTTTGATGGCTTTAGGGTGATTATAATTGATGATCTCCTTGTTAATTAAAGTTCCGGAAGATCGTGAAAATAATTTGAGAGTCGGGTTAATGATTTCCTTGTGAGGAGTCCCCGTATGCAAAGTTCGGCTAGTATGAGTCAGCCCGAGAGGATTTCAAATTTTTGGGTTCTATAGTCTTAAACCCGGATGTTACCATGGATCTTGTGAGGGTTGAGTCCGTGATCTTTGAGTTGGCAAATGCTATCGAAGAGATTTAACGAATTCTTAAGAAATGAAAGATCGTTGCTTTAATTCAATTTAAAGGATGTATACATGGTGTAGATGTAATAAGTATGAATTATATTGACAGAGATGGAAAATAGATTGGCTATAGATTCGATCCTTACCTTACTTAACGGATGTGAGGACTTTGTGAAATTTTAAGGTGCATTAAAGGAAGATTAGATTATAATATGATACGGAATGGGAAAGTGATAACGTAGGCTTTGAGGAGTTTGACTTAGATAAGTGAGATTTTCTTATCTTCTACTCGGGAGTAGCTACACTTGTGTTGCGTATTTAAGCAGTACCTTATCTTTTGAAGCTTCCTTTGAGAGTTGTTACCGATCCTAAGAGTTGGAGAATTAAGTTAGTCGAAAGGAAGAAATTAGAAGACTACCCAAATTCTTGAGGAATAGGTTATATTGTGTGACGGATTTCCTTCAACTTGAGAAGTTTAATTAACCTTAGCGAGTTTGCGTAAATAGCAGGTATCATTCTAGCTTTGAGATAAAATCGTATGAGGCGTGGTTCAGGGAGATATTATCGATCTCCAATTTGTCTGGGATGAGGTTAGTGAAGCTAGGCCTAAGGTAATTTAGCGCCAAAGTTTGTTAATTCATTGAAGTTTTAGAAAAGGTTGGTGATTTGACTTATAGACCGACTTAGAGTAGCTTATTGAGCGTTGGAAGTTTTAAATGTAATATCGTAAGGTATTGGGTGACATAAGTTGTAGTATTTTATTTATCTATATTTTCTTTGAGGTCGTGAAAGTTCGGGTTAGTGATGACTGTATGGTATTCTCGGAATATTAAGTTGTAATATCGCATTATTAATGAAATTAAAATCTTGGAAAGAGTCTTAGCATTGATGAGAAATCTAATTGGGAATATTAAGTTAGAATTTGTGAAAGGTAACCTTTGCTAGTTTGAACCTTAGGGTAAGTGACAATCGAATTCGGGGCGAATTCTCTTTAAGGGGGAGTGAGTGTAACGACCCCAACCCTAGGCATCAATTTTTAATATTATATTAAATGCTTTTAATATTTATATTTATTTTATGTGTTCAATTATGTCTTTAAATTCTTAATTTAAGATAACTTGGGTGAGAAATAAATTTAGAATCTTTTATGAATTTATTAGACATTAATTAAGGACCTTGAAGAAATAATAAAAATGGAAATAAGATAAATAGTGCAAGGAGGTTAATTGAGTAGGATGAATTATTTGGGTAAAGGTTAATTTAATTGTTGGAAGCCTTTGGTAGAGGGGGGCCAATTCCCTCCTCATTCCAATTTCCCCCAAGTGTCCCCTCTCCTCTCCCCCATACTCCCTCCATCCGGCCCCCCCCCCTCAATCATTCTCCTCACTTTTCCCCTACTCCCTCTTACCTCCTCCCTCACTCTTCTTCATCTTTCTTTCTTATCATTCTCCATGGGAGAACCCTAGTGGAAGCTCTCAACCCAAGCTTTGAAGCCAAGCTATTCTTCCACCATTTTCAAGTCCAAGGGTAGTTTTGAAGATGGATCATCTAGGAGAGTCCATCAAGTGAGAAAGATCAACCTTCCATATTGAAACCCTAAAGTGAGTTATTATGACTTCCCTTCAAATAAATGTTCATGGAATATTTGATATTATTGATGTTATTATAAATGTTGTTTGAAATGTTAGGACATATTCTTGGAGTTGAGGAATTAGATAATGTTATGGGATGTTGTTGTTGTTCATGAGAAGTGCTTAAGAGTACAAGAAAAATGGGTTAATGTTATAGAAAAATGTTATTGTACATGGAAGTGTTAAAGAGTATAAGAAAATGGGTGGAGATTAGATTAGAAAGAGTTAACTTGAGATGTAGTAATAAATTGGGTGGAAAATCAAGTTGTAAATGACTTAGGCTTATGTTATCTTGGGGTTTAAATGATTTAATATGAAAAGTAGGAAGTTTAGTAAGCCTTTCTATGTTCACAAAATAAAGGAAATTTAATTTGGAATAATTTGATTTAGGTTCAAGGAATTTTAGTCTCGTTTCACTGGGTTCGTGGCACGAGTCGTGCTCCTGTGGCACGAGTCGTGCCTTGGATGGGGACGAGTCGTGACAAGGATTAAAGGGAAGTCGTGCCTAGTGGGGACGCCTGATTCTGGGGAAGGCCAAAGGGGCACGAGTCGTGCCCTGGGGCACGAGTCGTGCCCTGGCCTGGTGACATGGAGTCAACTTTGGAGCTGTTTAAACCTAATCGAACTAGAACCAAAATGAAATCTCCTTAACCTAGATTAAAGTAGAATACTTTGGTTACACAATGACATCTTAAGTGATCAAAATGGAATTGTGGAAGTAGTTTAAATATTGCCCCGAAAATGGTTGATAGGTTTGATTTGTGACTTCACCAAAATAGTCCCAATTTGGGAAATAGAACTTGAACTTTAATTAATGTTATTCGAGGTTGTATAATGACTATGTAAGAGTGGTTTATGATATATAGGAGCCTCACTCCTTATCTTTAGTGAATAGTTGCAATGGTATAGAAGCTTATAGGTTTCACTATTGAACTAATTGGTAATGGGTATGTATCACCTTGTGGCATTGTTATTCCAAGTTGTGGAATTATTGATTATATGGTTACCTTAATATCCTAAGTATGAATTATTTGGCAAGTTGTTGTGTTGTATCCCGGTGTGGATTAATTGGTACATGATTGTATTGTATCCCGGTGTGGATTATGTGGTTATATTGTTACCTTAATTGAGTTCATATGCATTGATGATATTATGCATTGTGTATTACATGAATTGTTGTACTATGGTTCTGTTTAGCATGAGTATACATTACCATGTTATTATATTGTTATCCCGTTTTGTGAATTATCTCAAGTATCTATTATGTGTTTGAAAGCGTGTTTATGTTCGGGTGGGTATGATGGATTTCAATCAATTATTGATTTGTTCAATAAGTGATTGAAGGTTCACATACCGGTGACCCTTCCCACTCGCGGCCACGGAGCGGGGCTGCTAACGATCGTATTGACCCAAAAAGCTTTACTGCACTGCTGCGATCGTTGTAAGGAGGGACGATATTATTGTTGGATACTCTAATATAGGTATCCTTTCTTATATGGATCTCGGTATGAGTCCTATAAGAGGTGAATGTGCCGGGAGGCAATTCACCAAAGAGTGGAGTTTTACTCCCACGTTGTACGACTTATTGTTCGCACGGGAAAGGTAAAATGAGGTAACGAAAGGTGTTTACCGCTTTCATAATGTGTTATGTGCTACCATGCTATGTGTTGCACTTTGTTTGGCATCTTGCTGCATATCATAATAGCTCATTGAGATTTATTCTCACCCCTCTCCCTTTACTGTTTTAGATTCCGAGACAGGTGACCCGAACCCGTGAGGCCGGGGATTTCATTGTGGACTTTTGCTTTTGGGGCTTGACAAGTTAAGTATAGGAGTCGGTTGTTAGGAGTATTTATTAAATATTCTTCTTTTGTAATTTGTATGGAAAACTCTTTTGTTAAACAAGGTTAATTAAGGTTTCCAATGTAATTGGTTAGATTTCGGTTTATTAAAGTTGTAGTTGGATTTCCTTTAAGTAGGGATATTATCAATTGATTTTTATTTGGAAGTTTGAAAAGTGGTTTTCTTTTAAAGGCAAATAAATGTTTAAAAATTTAGATGGATTTTCTTAGTTTGAGCTCCCTTAGCTCGGGACACGTGTTAGGTCCCGGGTTGGGGTGCTCACATTGCCGCCCGTAATCACCCATCCCTAACACTCGGGCTCCTCTCTTTGGATGTTCCTCAGAAGTGATCGAGTGCCAAACATCAGGCACGAAGGGGACGGGCTGATGTACGCAAGTAACCATGTTATTTATGAGGGTTGACGTGAAATTTCGATTAACAAAGTTTAAGTTAGGTTTTCTTATTTTAGGCTAGATTTTTAATTATATATTTAATTTTTTATGCCACCTGCTGCTACTGACGTGACCATAAAAAAATGCTACGAAAATTATAATGCGCCTAAGGGGAAAAATGGACATACATATACATAAAAAAAAATATACAATATTATGAGGATAAAATGATCATTATTAATATTAGGACCTCAAGGTCCAATGAATAATATGGCGGCCCAAATGGGTTGAAATAGGCTTTAGGGCTAAAGCCTGTCCCGACTATAAATATCAACGGAAGCTTCTCATTTCAGGGGGATCCCAGGTTGACTCTCTTTCTCTCTTCCTCCCAAAAACCCAAATTTTCTCTCTATAATGTTGAACATTCATACACTCAAAGACTGGATTAATGATTTTTACACCGGAGGATTTTGGGGGGAAAGACCCCCCACCCCTAACGGTGCTTTATTTTGTAGATTGTTACGGGGAATTCAAAGCCGGGGACTACCATATCCTTCATCAAGCTGGGAAATTCATGATGATCAGATTTTTTGTAGCATCACCTACTCTTAAATTTAATTATATATTTAATTTTTTTATGCTTATAAAAAAGGGTGAGAGATTGGGTGACGTGGGTTCACTAAAGGAAGGGGGATATAGTTTAAGGAATTCTTATTTTAGGGTGGATTTTAAAAGTAATTTTTTAAGAAGTTAAGTGAAATTGTTTTTCAGAACTTGAAAAAAAAATTAGGAAAAAAATCACAAAAAATATACTGAGTGAATTATATATTAGTTTCTTTCTAATCCCGCAAAGTTTAAAATATTCATTTAACCTCTTAAATAGTAACATTATTTTCGATTAAGTCTACGTATTCATGACATAGGTTGATTTAACTAGAAAAATCTAACATGCTTGTAAAAAAAAATACTCTTAATTGCTAGTTTTTCTTACCTTTAGGAAACGATTTGCTAGTTTTAGAAAATCCGACCCCATCCTACGAATGGCCCCATAATGTTCAGGCTGTTATCTTCTATTTGCCCTAAAAATAATGTGATACATAATATTTGAATTAAAAAAGATTTATTATATGTGTTTTTATATCCCCTTTTCTAAAATTTAATAATAGATTTGAAAAGTTATTATTATGAAAGATTTTTACTAGCTTAGCCTTATACATTCATGCAGTTCCTATCGTCATATCTTTTGTCAAAAAGAATAAATCAGTACCTTAATTCGATTGGGCATCATAATCATTTATTAATTAGATTTAATTTGTTAGTACGCTCATTATACTCCCTCCGTCCCACCCGAATTTGGACAAATTTCCTTTTTGGGCGTCCCATCCGAATTTGGACAACCCAAAAAGGAAAGTTTATAATAATAAAAAAATGGGCATACCCCACTCACTCATTAACTCCACTCATTCTCCACCATACAATTTATTCAACCAACCACTATTAACTCCACTCATTCTCTCTCTTCATTTTCTACCACACATTTTTATTATCTTATTGTTATTTCTTAATCTCCGTGTAAAGTAACTTTGTCCAAATTCGGATGGGACGGAGGGAGTATAGATTAACAATTAGGTCACTTAGATATTTACTCATATAAATAATAAACTATCATATTAATATAAGATGACTTAAGTCCCTTTAATTTTATTAGATAACTTTAATTAGTTCCAAATATCTAATATAATATGACATAAACAATTAACAATATTGCACATGTCTGTATATTCAAATACTCCAACGATTAACAAATACACTTATCCTCGTATTAAACTGAATAAACGAACACTATGACATAAACAATTAACAAATACACTTATGCTCGTATTAAACTGAATAAACGAACAGGTAAGTGACTATTGGATTGAATATGAAATCTTGTTTTCCCTTTAGAAACTTTGAAGTCAACCACTTTGGTCAACGGGAGAACTAATAAGATCACCCACCGACCGACAAAGTGTTCCTTAAACTTTTAAAGTTTAGATTGAGTGAATAAAATTTACCCTCTTTACATTTACCCTACCCAACATGTAACACGTTTTTTTAGAATAAAGTGTGAACGGAATAAAAGTGACGGGCTAGGTTCAACGAATGAAGCCCAGTTATTTAGACATTATTGCTCTTGCATTCTTAGTGGGTCGGCCCAATTATTACAAGCCCAGGGCCCCGTAGCAAAGATCAGTTGACCTAGCTCATTGTCCGACCTCCTTGATCCCGACCTAACTTTGTCCGACATACGATTCATATCTCATACGGACATTATCCGGCTATATCATTCAGTCAGATCGACCTAGCCCTATATAGGCGACCTCGACCTACAAGGCGTACGTCGACCTACAGAGTCATAACGCGCCCATAATTCTTTCCATAACAGAATTTCTACAAATCAGGAGCTATTTACGTACACGATTGTTTCCACGATCTGATCTGTGATTCTAGGAATTTCATGCAATCCTACTACAATTATACTTCGTATTGAAGCCTATAAATACCTTACTACATCATCGGTTTTGAGGTAATTGCTATTTGTTATTCTGAATATACTTCGTTCATTATAATTTATCAGCTCATACACCATACTTACTCTCACGCCCGATGGTCTAAGTCGGAGATCATTCCGGCTAGTCGTGGGTTCCTTGTTTCAGGTCAATTAAAGCCAGTGGATCAACCTAATTGCTGGACGTAGGCTGATCAACACGTTTCCTGCAGCATCAGTGTGGTTCCATTGCCGGAAAACGAAGCTTTTTAGACCCATATAGGCGACCTCGACCTACAAGGCGTACGTCGACCTACAGAGTCATAGCGCGCCCATAATTCTTTCCATAACAGAATTCCTACAAATCAGGAGCTATTTACGTACACGATTGTTTCCACGATCTGATCCGTGATTCTAGGAATTTCATGCAATCCTACTACAATTATACTTCGTATTGAAGCTATAAATACCATACTACATCAACGGTTTTGAGATAATTGCTATTTGTTATTCTGAATATTACTTCGTTCATTATAATTTATCAGCTCATACACCAAACTTACTATCACGTCCGAGGGTCTAAGTCGGAGACCATTTTGGCTAGTCGTAGGTTCCTTGTTTCAGGTCAATTAAAGTCAGTAGATCAACCTAATTGATGGACGTAGGCTGATCAACACGTTTCCTGCAGCATCAGTTTAGTTCCATTGCCGGGAAACGAAGTTTTTTTGACCTCGAAATCTAAAAACAATAACCATGGTATCTGACGGGCACACCGCTACTCACTCCACTGAGAACGAACAAGATAATGCCGGTAGAAACATAGACACCGGTGCTGGAAATCGTAATGCTAATCTGCCTCATCCCCCACTACGCCACGCTAGAAGAGTGACCCGCTCCAATAGCATTGCTGATGGCACGGGTTTGCCAGATAATAGGAGAGAAAAGAGGCACATGCCCGCGCCAGAAGCGAAGCCGCAGCCAAAACGACTATTTGTAGGTCGAACAGTTGTAGTCGACAATCCAGGTCCCTCAACTAATCACCTCATTAGGAGAGAAATTTTGTTGGAGCGGGCTAAGTTGCTCAAAGTTTGTTGGATGTTCAGGACAAGTTGCTCGACATGCCTGAATCTCCTAGAGGGGATAGGAGATCACATCGACCTGCTCCTTCCGTTACCTCTCATAGACGGGCTAATGAAGGAGCCAGACAGAATGGAGGCTCCAGGCCGTCTGCTGAACAGTCGAGGATCGAGATGCCTCCTCCCTCTCAAATCTCTTTAGATCCCACCGTCGACCTAACAGAGAGGCTCGACCAGCGAAGAGAGCAAGAGGCCGAATCAGCCTCAAGGAGACAGCAAGAGGACGAAAGGAATAGGCGAAGGTCGCCAGTCAGGTCAGCTAGGTCGTAGTCCCGCAGGGAAAGAAGAGGTAGAGAAGTAACTCCACCTAGGAGTGAAAGGTAGAGGTCCCATTCTAGAAGGGAGCCTCATCAGGATGAAAGGCAGAGATCCAACAACGTCTCCTATCAAAGGAATGACCCAGATGCTAGGGAATTGCTAAACTTGAAAAGGAGATTGGAAAAAATGGAGGCTGACAGAAAAGGAGATGAAGGAAAGGGCGAACAAAACTATAATACTCTTCGTCCCTTATCCAAGGAATTGATCGAACTAAGGCCTCCCGTGAGTTTCAAGCTGCCTTCATTAGACAAGTATTCAGGTGCGACCAACGCCTTGAACCACATGCGACATTTAGAGGCCACCATGCATGTGTTTAGTCTCCTCAGATGATGATGTGCTATGCAAAGCCTTGACTAGCACTTTTACTGGCGCATCTCTGACCTGGTTTCGCGGTTTGACCGCTGATTGTATATCCTCACGGGAGTATATGAGGAAAAAGTTTCTAGATCGATTCTCGACAGCCGGAGCACGTAAGAAGACGGTCACCGAATTTAACAACTTGACTTAAGGCAAAACTGAAAGCTCCATGGATTAATACACAAGGTTCAAAGAAATAGTCGATCAAATAGAAGAGGACATAACAGATAGAAAGGTGATAAACTGCTTCAGAAACGGAGTATCCTCTCCCGACCTAGATTACGAGCTCCAAGTAAGGAGGGCAACCACAAGACAGGAGTTGTTTGAATAATAATGAAGCATGAACTGATATATATAGGCTTTCTCAAATTACTTCCTCTCTCACTCCCTCTCTCAAATTGAAGTCTTCATTTCATCGTGATATCGGCCTTCTCTCCTTTAATTCTAAAGAACAACAAAGCAACAGATGAAGATCAAACAATATTATCATTAATGAATATCGGAGCATATACACGAGCACTCTAGTCTAGTGCTTCAGGGAAGTTGCATTTAAGGACATCTATTATGAGCAACGACTCATAAGGTCTCTTATAAAAAAAATTAAATTAGGTATGCAGGGGCGGATCTTAGTAAGGGGTGGGTAGGGCTCAAGCCCACCCCAGATTTTTAGAAAAAAAAAATTTATTATACCCACACCTTGACAATTCCACGCCTTGACAATTTAAAATTCATGTCTAACAAATTGTTTGGCCTATTAAGTACGGAGTATAATATTATTGCTTGGGCCTTCAAAGCGCCGTCATTTCTTTAGACAAAATTAAGACAAAAGTCGTAGTCCGCCCGATTCAGTTAACTTTCCGGAGGTTTAACAGAGGAAGCAGAGAGCGGTGGCGTCGTGACCGTCAGTAGACCTCAATTGGCCGTTCGAGATTCCCGGCCATGGCCGGATCTTCCTCAAGTTATTCCAATGGCCGTTCTTTACAACAGAAAATAAAGCCTCTCAATCTGTGACAAGAGCAAGTTCGGGGGCAAAAAAAATTTCGGGGGCGCTGCCCCCGAACCTTCGTCTGATCAAGCCCACCCGGTTTGAAAATTCTGGATCCGCCCCTGTAGGTATGGTTATACCTTTTCAAATTTTAAATATGTGAAGAGATATACCAAATCGAATTTTGACATGCACAATATAATTCTACTTGTATTAATTATTGAAACTGAAATTTACTTAAATTTGAAATTTATTGAGATTTGAACTTTTTTTAGATTTTAAATTTACTGAGTTATAAACTGATTTTGAGATAAAAAAATTACTGAATTTTGGTCTGATTTTGTGAAAAAAATTTATTGAGATTTGAAATAATTTTATGATATTTCCCAAGTCTAAATGAATATTTCTCTAATGTTTGAAAGTTGAAACTTGCTATAGAAAAATATTATCTACAAAATCAAAATTTTAAAAGTAGGATAACAATTAATTCAAATAGCTTTGACTTTTGTATATCTTTAAAATTAGTTATCAATCAATCAAATAAGATATCAAATAGAATTTTAGAATTTTGATTCACTTTCTTTAAATAATTTAATTTTTAATATTCAATTTTTTTTCTTTAAATAATGAGACTTTTGATTATGCCTATGAGACGACGACATGTGGCTTTTCACGTCATAAATTCACGTGACTTGCTGAGGACTGAGAATATGACTCTGCTTTATATATTATATAGATTTAATTGATATACATTTTTTCTACACAAGCCTCAAATCCTCGTGTGATTAATCTTATAGTGATTATGATGTACTTTTAGGCTCTACGATCATCTTATGAGAAGACATGGGCATCCTATTTCAGTTTCCGATTATGTCAAGTTTTTTAAATCAATTTTGTTAAAAATGTAACCTATTTGTCTGAAAATGAAGGGTTTTTTTTTTTGTTTTTAACAGAATATGTTACAAAAATAACTAAATCAGCTAAAAACTAACAAAAACTGTTAATATTTTAACAAGTTTTGTTAAAAAACGAAGTAATTGACGGTTCGAACCGTCGATTTCTGTCTCACGATTCCTGCTGATTTAAAATGGGATTAATTCCTCCTTACCCACACAGTCCAAATCAAATCCCATCAAAATCCAACTGAGATCAAAATTCCCTTAAACCTCGGAAGTCGAGATTAAAATTCCTCAAAAACCCGTTGACAGTCCTATACCACATGGTATAGGACCTTTTTTCAGTCTTATACCATATGATATAAGACTTTATTCCTTAGTAATTTTTTCTTTTTATTATTTGTTTAGTCCTATATCATCGGTATAAGACTTTTTAATTTTTTTAAAAAAAAGTGCAAAAAAAAAAAAAATGGTCCTATACCACATGGTATAAGACCTGACGGGATGCTATAGGAGTGACGCGGGTTTTAATGGAATTTTAATTTCAAATGGGTTTTAGTGGGATATTGATATGAGTCATGGATCTTAGAGTCCTTGGCCCTTTAAAATGTCGTTTCACAATTTGAATAAGAGAGGAACAAAGGCGAACCGCTAAACCTTGTGTCATGGTTCCTATGGTTTCGATTATAACCAGCTCCGGTTCCAGTTCACATACGATTTGTGTCGGTTCCGCTGCGATTCGCCTATGTCTATCCACAAGCCATTTATTTGATGTTCCATATATCGAAACTAGCGGCCAATTGAACAATATAAGCAATGTACTTTCATTTTTTTACAAATAATGCAATATACTTGTTAGTAACAAATATGAATAGCGTACTTTTGCACTCATTTTCAAATAATGCAACAAATTTTTTTTATCACTAGTGTCAAAAAAACTAATGGTGATGATGACGTGACATTGCCACATCAGCACCAGGTCCTCGCTATATCAATGTCACGTCATCAAATTCAATGTCAGTGCTGACGTAGTGATGACGTGAATTTTTAAGTAAATAAAAATAGAAGTATGTGGCATTATTTAATAGTAAATGAAGAAGTATATTGCATAAATTTGTTACTAACAAATACAATTATTTAAAAATTAAAGTGAAGTACGTTGCATGATGCATGGAATTGATATTTTTTTTCCTGAAACTAGCTAGTTGAAAGTAATTACATTGCATGTGAATTATTCCCTCATTCATAAACAAGTTTTAAAATTTAGGCAACATTTTAAAAATGTTTATTTAAAAAAAATAAATAGTAAAAATGAATAAATATATTTTTTAATTACTTTGTAAATATTTAGTTTTATATTTGCAAGTATAAAATTATCAGTGAAAAAATATTTGATAAAAAACATTTAAACACAAATTTTTTATAAATTAAGTTTTTTATAAAATATTCTCTATATGCCCCGTAATAATGTTTCATTTTTGCGTCCCTTAATAGAGCAAGTTTTTGAGAGAAACTAGTTTCTCCATAAATTATAAAAATTTCACTTTTTTTCTACTTGCAAGTAGTTAGTGAATATTTAGGAACAGTTTATAAAATATGACTTTTTATAACTTAAGAAGAAATTAATTTCCCCCAAAATCTTGTGCCCTTAATATGTGTTTCATTTTTGCATCATGTAATATATGTTGCATTACCTTTTGAACTTTCATAACAAGTATTACTACTCAAAATAAAAAATTTAAAAATTTAACAGTATTTTTTTTTAGGGTGATTGCCCCATAAGTTTTTTTTTTTTTTTAATCTATGCTCAATAAGTTCCTTTTAAATGAGTGTATCAATTTTTTGTCATTTTGGACGAAAATACCCCCCCCCCCCAAAATGTTGAATTATATTTTTTTTAAAAAAATTAATAATAAAAAAAATAATAAAAAAAAATCAGAATGTTGTATTATATTTCCAGAATGTTGTATTATATTTTCAGAATGTTGTATTATATTTTCAAAAAAAAAATTAAAAAAAAAATTAAAAATCAGAATGTTGTATTATATTTTCAGAATGTTGTATTATAATTTCAGAGTGTTGTACTATTATATTTTCAAAAAAAAAAAAATCAGAATGTTGTATTATATTTTCAGAATGTTGTGAGGGCAAAATTGGAAGTTACTTGTAAAAAGAACTTTTCAGTCATTTTAATACAATTAGAAACTTAGTAAAAAATGATTTGTTCCAAAAGGAACTTATGAGGCAAATTTCCATTTTTTATGTAATGGATTCACTTGCACACTCACAATAGTAATTCACCTAATCCCCTATCCAACTTTTTCTCTTTTATTTTATTTTTTATATTTATAACACATATTTTCTTCTTAGTATTGTACACATTTTTCTTCATTTATCACACATTTAATTTTTGTATTTGTTATGAGACAAAAAAAGTATTCTATATTGTAATAAATACTCCCTTCGTCCCATTAATAACTTCACTTTTTGTTAAAACATGTGTTCCGTTTAAAGCTTCACATTTCCTAAAATAGCAAAGAATTTTTACTATTTCACTCACTCATTCTCTCTCTTATTTTATAATTACACTCATAACATTTTTCAAATTTACTACTTTCTTCACGCATTCTCTCTCCTATTTTATTATTACACTCACAACATTTTATCCACTCACCGATTTTCTTAATTTACGTGTTCACCCAAAAGAGTGAAGCAATTATCGAGACAAAGGGAGTATATATTTAAAATTAATGGACATTCATTGTTTATCAAAAAGGTACAATGAATAATAAGAAGATGTTGGTGTAAAATGCATGATGACGCAAGCAAAAGACCAAATAAATCCGATTAACTCGTGCGGATATGACATCCAAAGTGGGTACCCGTCAGTGCATTTTCTCCTACAATTTTGTCGTGTCTTTAATTCAACTCATAGCCGCATGTTAACAATAATCAAATTTAATTTGACCAAAAAAAAAAAACAATATTCTAATTCAATATACCAATTTTAAGCAACCGACCATTTAAAAGAACTCATTCCCATCTTGCAAGTGAAATCCTCGCTAAACATGCCCTTTTATCTTCCTATTTAATACTCTTTCTTTCACTCTTTTGCATGTACCTCTCTCTCTCTCTCTCTCTCTCTCTCTCTCTCTCTCTCTCTCCCTCCCTACCTATAGCTATCACAATGCAATACATAAAAAACCCACGTATGAGCGAAGTCAAATTTTTGACAGAATCGACTATGACCCAACAATTTTATTCCTTCATAAAACTATCTACTCAAACAAAAACCCTAATTTTCAAACAATCTTATAATCTGGCTTCTATAAGTGCATTGCAAATGGCTCCTTACAAGGCATGCATGGCCATCACTTCGTTGGCTCAACATTGGAGAGAGGTTCATGGTTTATATGATTGGGAAAATCTTATTGACCCCTTGGACCCTCTTCTCCAACAAGAGATTATACGCTACGGTAAGTTTGTAGCTGTATGTTACAATGCATTTGATCTCAACCCTAATTCACGGCGTTACTTGAATTGCAAGTATGGGAAAAAAAACATTTTGAAAGAGGTCGGTGTGGGTGATTCGGGTTATGAAGTGACTAAGTACATTTATGTCACACCCGATATCAATTTTCCTATGCAAAATGGACCTACTCGTGGGCGTTGGGTTGGGTACATTGCAGTGTCAACGGACGATGAAGTGAAGAAGCTTGGGAGAAGAGATGTGCTTGTTACTTTTCGTGGTGCTATTACTCATACTGAGTGGATTGCTAATCTAATGAGCTCTTTAACTCCGGCTCGTCTTGATCCTCAAAATCCAAGACATGATGTCAAGGTGGAAACCGGGTTTTTAAGCTTGTACACTTCAAATGAAAGTGAAACTAGGTTTGGACTAGGAAGTTGTCGTGAACAACTTCTGTCTGAACTCTCCCGATTGCTGAACAAGTACAAAAACGAAGAAATAAGCATTACCATCGTGGGACATAGCATGGGGAGTTCATTAGCTCTTCTTCTAGCATATGACCTATCCGAGCTCGGATTGAACAAAATTGATTCAAAAAAGGTCGTGCCAATTACCGTTTTCTCCTTTGCAGGACCAAGAGTAGGGAACTTGCATTTCAAGGAAAGGTGCGAGGACTTGGGAATTAAAGTCCTTCGAGTGGTGAATGCGAAGGACCCGATCACGAAGCTTCCGGGGGTTCTATTCAATGAGAATTTTAGAAAAATAGGAGGGGAATACGAGGTTCCGTGGATACGGTCTTGCTATGTTCATGTTGGTGTGGAATTAGTACTAGATTTGCTCAAGATGGAACATATATTTTGTGTTCATGACTTGGAAACATATATCAACTTGCTTAAATGTGCTAAGAGATCACAAGAATTTGAAAGAGAAGGGGTGGATATGTGTAGTAAGGCAAAGGAATTGATGTTGAAGGTAAGAAATGTGAAGATGTCGCATGCCGCAACCAAAATAGTGAACAAGGTGATGACTCACTGGACAAGAATTTGAATCCTCCGCCCGTTTAAAAATACAAACTTTGTGTTGGCACGAAGATAAACAAAAAAATAACAAGAGGCGTAGGCGTTGTTCGTATGAAAATAAGGTAATTAAAAAAAAAGTGAAATAAAAAATAATTAAGTTAAAAATTAGTCAAAATCTTACAAAAAAACGTGTTTTTCCTTAAGGTTAGAAAAAACGTGTTTTGATTCCCCCGCTAGTGCCAGTGTTATATTAAAAAAGTGTTAATTTAAAAAGTGTCAATGCATGTATTATTAAGTGCTAGTGTTAGTGTAACAAAGTGCCAGTGTAAAGAGTGCTAGTGCATGTATTATTAAGTATTAGTGTTAGTGTAAAAAAGTGTCACAGTGTTAGTGTAACAAAGTGCCAGTGTAAAGATTGCCAGTGCATGTATTATTAAGTGCCAGTGTTAGTGTAAAAAAGTGTCAGTGTTAGTGTAACAAAATGTCAGTGTAAAGAGTGCCAATGCATGTATTATTAAGTGACAATGTAGGGTAAAAAAGTGTCAGTGTTAGTATAAAAAAGTGTTAGAGTGTGAACAGTGTCAGTGAATATATTATTAAGTACCAGTGTAAAAATGATTTTTCCTAAAGCTTAGAAAAAAATGTATCTATAGTATAAATGAGGGTGATCTTCTACTGTTCAATGAACAGTTTCAACGGCGAAAATTTCCATTTTGCCCTCACTATTTTGTCCCTTTCCCATTTTGCCCTTAAAATTTTATTTTATTTTTAAAATTTAAAAAAAAAATTAAAAAAAATATGGCCTTAAACACGGGCATAGACTAATTTTTTATAAGACCAACTCTAAAAATTAATGTAGAGGAGAAAGTGTGGGTCCATTAATTAAAGAAATATTCTAACTTTTTCTAAATGGAAGTATGTTAGTTTCACGACAATCTTTTAGGTAAATACACTACTAGAAATTCATGTTTTAGGTGGTGTTTGTATTTTGTTTCTTCATTTTATTTGCTTCTGAATGCTTATTCATTTAGAGGTGGAGTAATTAAGTTCGTTTGTTTTTTTTTTTGTGGCTAAGTTGGCGGTCAATCTCAACTAATCATGTTTCGTGGCTCATTTTAGCAACTAATATGAATCTAAATTTTATTGTTCTATGTTAGTCAATATATATCAGTTGCAAAACGGTTGAAAAAAATTAAAATATATTTAAAATTTAACATTAGTAGCAACTACATTTAACTTTAGAGTCAAAATATATTTAAAAATTAACTTTAGTAGCAACTACATTTAACTTTAAAGCTAATAGTTGTTAATGTGTGTTCTAACAATGTAAATTATATTAAACAAATGAAAGTATATAGAAGAAAAGAGGGACAGACTATCCTATATTTATTTTTTATTTTCTTTTAATTTTTTATTGAATAGGAAATAATATTTTAGACTTTTTTTATTAGTGATTTTTTTTACAAAAAAAAAGTATAGAAAAAAGATAGAAAAAAAAACTAAACAAATGAAAGTATATAAAAGAAAAGAGGGACGGGCTACCCTATATTTATTTTTTATTTTATTTTGATTTTTTATTGACTAGAAAATAATATTTTAGATTTTTTTTATTAGTGATATTTTTTTACAAAAAGGTATATAAAAAAAGATAGAAAAAAAACTAAACAAATAAAAGTATATAGAAGAAAAGAGGGATGGACTACCCTATATTTATTTTTATTTTATTTTAATTTTTTGTTGACAAGGAAATATTATTTTAGACTTTTTTAATAGTGATTTTTTTTACAAAAAGGTATATAAAAAAAGATAGAAAAAAACTAACAAATGAAAGTATATAGAAGAAAAGAGGGACGGACTACCCTATATTTATTTTTTATTTTCTTTTTAATTTTTTATTAACTAGGAAATAATATTTTAGATTTTTTTTATTAGTGATACTTTTTACAAAAAGGTATACTCCCTCCGTCCCAATAAAAGCTTCACTAATTACCCAAAAGGGCGTCCCGTTAGAAGCTTCACGTTTTCTTTTTTGGCAAAGAATCTTTACTATTTCCTTCACTCATTTTCTCTCCTAATTCACTATTACACTCACAACACTTTTCAAATTTACTATTCTCTCCACTAATTCTCTCTCCTATTTTCAAATTACACTCACAACATTTTTTTTCTCACCCATTTTCTTAATATTCGTGCCCACCCAAAAGGGTGAAGCACTTATTGGAATGGATGGAGTATAAAAAAAGATAGAAAAAGAGTTTTGATGAATCATATATCTGCAAATTGATGACTGAGCGGGCTCCTTCCTTGCGAGGTCAATGTGATGCTCAGATTGTAGTGACTTGCTGAATTGACGCTTCATTAGATTCAGGTGCTTTTCAAACGATCTTAACCCGCGATTTCCCTTTGATTTACATCTTCTCAAGTGGGTTTGCAACTTATAATTTTACGGTCAAACCTTGTCCACTTTTGTTGAGGTTTGTTGGTCTTTGAGGAAGCTGAAGATATATTAAATGGCGAGGTGAATACTTTGTTCAGAAAGAAAACTGGCGTGTTCTGGTTGATATGCTTGTTTGTTGCTAGATATATAGAGAATTGAAGTCCAAGTGAATAATTTGATGGTGGTAATGTCGCGAACTTATTTGTTCCATTTGTGATAGCTTGATACTTAGCAGATTAGGCGCAAGATGACTTCATAGCTTAGTTGTTTGATGAATTGGGCATGTGAAATTACCCAATCCGCGGGCGCGGACGGCATCTCTCGCTCTGAAAAATGTAGAGTCGCCACACCGTTTTGATTATGCCCAAAACATTGAGAAAAAACTGTTTTGTTTGTTTGTTGTGTGATGAGATTTTGAGTTTGGAAGTCAGGTTACGCCTCAGGAAGAGATTTTTAGTGCTCACCCGAGTCGCCTCGTATACACGAGTCTTTCTGTACCCTTTTCTTTAAAAGTTGTGTGTGTGTGTGCTTTTAAAAATGCATTTGATAGTAAATAATGGAAAGACGATGTAGGGAATATTAACAAACCGCTATCACCGTTAGACCTCCATAGTGCAATGGAAGGTCTTTTGGGATCGTTTGGACGGTTTGTGTCTGCGTAAATAGTAAATAATGACTACATTGTAAGCAGTATATTTAAAGCAGTAATGTATTTAAAGACGTGAAATTTAAAGCAGTATTTAAATATGCGGAAGGAGAACTCACCAATGTTGGTTAGGTTCTATCTTCCTAGGGTTTATAGGAGAAATGCGTTTGATTGAGGGTGTTTAAAGAGGAGAGAGGTTTTGCCCTCACTAATGGCAAACTCTCCCCTAATTAACTCTCGGTATCACACTCGGGGGGTCTAAATAGGAGAGAAATTTTACACTCACTCGGGCAGAACCTCCCCTAATTAGCACTCGTTCACACTCGTTTGGACTCGCGGGTTTGGACCGATTTGAGCCATTTGGGTGTTTGGAGTTTGGTTGGGGATGAATAGGGGGTTTGTGGGATGTCGGAAGGTCGATCGGGATGGACCAAGATGGATCGGGATCGCCTCGGGAGGGCTCGGAGTGCCTCGGGATGGCTCGGGAGGCCTCGGGATGGACCGAAACGCGTCGAAAGGGGCCGGAATGAGCTGGGAATGGCTCTAGATTGAAGAGGAAGGACTGAGAAGGCTGAGAGGTGTGTTTAAATGAGCTGGGGAGGCTGGTATTTATATGACTTGAAAATTTGCAAACATGTCCATACGGACACTTCTTCAATCAGAAGTTTTTTTGGTTTTCCTGGATTTGGGGGAATATTGGGGATTCTGGGGAAATTTTGGGAGATTCTAGCGTGTTGACAAAGATTTCCGTACAATCACATCATGCTTTTACACATGTGTCCGTACGGACATGGTTGCAAGCTGACATATTTTTTGAATTTTTGTCATTTTCTGCAATGTCCTTGGATCCCGTTTTATGCCTGAAAGGTCCTCCCCTGGTTTGGCTGGTCAGTTTGGACCTCTTGGACGTTTACGGGTCTTCGGGATCACGAATGCGTGAATCCTCGATGTTTCCCGTATGCTCGGAGCGGTCCGGATTGGGGTACTTACAGAAGCCCATCGGCGACATCACTTATGAAGGAAGTGGGGTCGTCGATAAAAATAAGAATCCCAATCTGGATCGCTTGTCGGGAGAAAGAAAATGACTGTGTCGGTCGGATGGCTGGACCCTTTGGTAGGATTCCTAAGTATCTCGAGTGGGAATCAAGCCTGATCGTATTTCGTGTGAGGTGACCGTGTCGATCGGAATGTTGGACCCTTTGGTAGGATTCCTACGTATCCCGAGTGGGAATCAAGCCTGATCGTAGTTCGTGTGTGAGGGCAATTTTGAGGGGCCTCGACCTGTGGGGAACTATTTGTAGGCGTTTGTCTTGAGTTGAGACTATTCTGAGGCGTCTCGGCCTGAGTTGAGACTATTCTGAAGTGTCTCGGCCTAAGTAAGACTATTCGAAGGCTTCTATACCTAAGTGTGACTTAGTTCAGGAGTATGAACCTAAATTAAGGCTTAGTTCAGGAGTTGGAACCTAGGTGAGACTGTTTGAAGGCGTCTATACCTAAGTGTGACTGTTTGAAGGCGTCTATACCTAAGTGATACTGTTCGAAGGCGTCTATACCTAAATGAGAATGTTTGAAGGCGTCTATTCCTAAGTGAGACTGTTCGAAGGTGTCTATACCTGAATGAGACTGTTCGAAGGCGTCTATACCTAAGTGAGACTATTCTGAGGCGTCTGGACCTGAGTGAGACTGTTCGAAGGCTTCTATACCTAAATGAGACTGTTCGAAGGCGTCTATACCTAAGTGTGACTGTTTGAAGGCGTCTATACCTAATTGTGACTTAGTTCAGGAGTATGAACCTAAATTGAGGCTTAGTTCAGGAGTATGAACCTAAGTTGAGGCTTAGTTCAGGAGTATGAGCCTAAGTTGAGGCTTAGTTCAGGAGTATGAACCTAAGTTGAGGCTTAGTTCAGGAGTATGAACCTAGACTTGAGGCTTAGTTCAGGAGTATGAACCTAAAGTGAGACTATTTGAAGAAATGGCTTGAGTTTATGAAATACTTGAGGACGTGGTGGCGTCTCTGGTTGAGATTTTGGAAGGCATTTGTGCCTGTAGCGATGAGGAATTTCTCCTCTTTTTATTTATTGATTTGTTTATTAGAGTCGCCACCTATATTATTATGAGGAAATATAGAAAAACCAATTTAAGAGATTTGGGTTCGGGGCTTAAGTGATGGATTTGGAAGGTCAAGGAGCACCGCATCCACCCAATCCGAAAATCGGTCTTGCTTAAGGGGGTTTTAAATAATTAATTATTTTTATAAAAGAATGAAGAAAAACATCCATTTAATTAGATTAAATGGAATATGGGATCGATTGCTTCGAGACCATCTCCATGATTTGAAGAGGCTCTGGCCGATCCCATATTTGATATATTTATACCACTCTAAAGATCAATTAAAATAGATAAAGAAGAAAGGAAGATTACCTTTAGGTCGAGAAGTGATTTGGATAGAGTTTCGCCTTGATTCTAGGCTTGAATCTTGATGTTCGTCGATCAACAAGGTTGATGGACGAATTTGTGTGTTGTTTTAGAGTGATTTGTAGGAGTCTTTCAAGGAGAGACACAAGCAAATTGTGTGTGAGTTGTGTCTCGATTGGGACTTCAACCTCTTTTTTTTCGTCCTCCTAAATACTGAAAATCATCTAGTATTTATAGGGATTGATTTACTTGGTCACCAAGTTTAGGAGACTCAAGAGATTTAGGATATCTCCTAAAGAAGGTTCCAGATCTCTACAATCAGTAAAGACCCGGATTATATAAGTATTGATCAAGAAAAGAGGTCGAAATCGACAAGGGAAGTCAATATGCCCCTCCTGCAGAGGGGTAGTATCGCACGAGACACGCCATGTCCCGCACGGGATAAGGCTTCACAAAGGACAGATTTGTCCTCCCCTTGTTATCTCGTATGCAGTTTAGTCCAAACTAACGCCCGTTAGTCAAAACTTAACGAAACATGACGAAATGGTGGATTTCTACTCTAAAATCGAAGGCGAGACTTAGAGTGGTATAACTCTGCTACAATAGGCTTAGAATGAGGTGTCTACAAAGCCCCTCGACGACAAGTCTTATGGAAGAAGTCATGTCGCCGAATAGAAAAGACATCATTCTGAACATCGGGATGGTCATGCCGCAAGGCTGCCTACGTATTTCTATCGGAGAATCAGACCAAAACGTAGTTCAACTCCAAAACGCTAAAAGGTTGTTTTAGGTATTTTGAAAATTATTTTGAAAATCGAAGATTTTTTTTGAAAAGGTAAACTCATAGTGGGGAATCAAGTCATGACCCAATTCTGAATATACCTGTCTGTCTGAAGATTCGCCTGTTTTGGCTCCGAACCTGCGGAAAAAGATGTTAGAAAACAAAGGTTTACCTTTTTGGTCCTTCGCATCCTGTTAGTTTTGTGACGATTCGCCTGTAAGGGCGCTGAATCGGGCTTTTGATGACGATTCACCTGTAAGGGCGCTGAATCGGGCTTTTTGATGACGATTCACCTGTAAGGGCGCTAAATCGGGCTTTTTGATGACGATTCACCTGTAAGTAGACATGTCCAAACGGTTCCGGTTCCGGTTCTCGATTTCGGAACCGCCGATTCTCGGTTCCCAAATAGCCGGAACCGTATTCGAACCATATTAATTCGATTCCCGGTTCCCGGTTCTATCCGCCGGTTCCGGTTCCAACGGTTCCATCGGTTCCATCACCATCTAACTTTTTTTTTTTAATCCAAACCTCTTAAGACAGTAAAGACGCTAAATAATCTGTTTTTTTTTCACTTGGGGAGTATGTTTTTGGAAAGAATGAGAAGTGGACAAAATTTGGTTAGTATATTATTAAAGATAGAATAAAAATTCTAACAATATTTTTAGAATTTAAATAAAACAACACTACACTACAAGTACAAATACTAAATAAATGCTAAATATTACATTTAACTTACATTGAGTTTCGGTTCCCGATTCCGGTTCCCGATTCCGGTTCTCGATTCCGGTTCCCGGTTTCGGTTCTCGGTTCCGGAACCGTTGGTTCTCGGTTCCGCTGGTTCCTCGGTTCCCAATATGGTGGATTCGTATTCGAACCGTTTCAATTCGGTTACGTTCGGTTCCCGGTTTCGGCGGTGCCCGGTTCTCGCCGGTTCCTGGTTCCGGTTCTACCCGCCGGTTCCGTCGGTTCCCGGTTCTATTTGGACATGTCTACCTGTAAGGGTGCTGAATAGGGCTTTTTGATGACGAGTCACCTGTCAGGGCGCTGAACCAGGCTTTTTATGACGATTCACCTGTCAGGGCTCTGAATCGGGCTTTTTGACGATGATTCACCTGTGTAAGGGTGTTGAATCGGGCTTTTTGATGACGATTTACCTGTCAGGGTGTTGAATCAGGCTTTTTGATGACGATTCACCTGTCAGGTCTCTGAACCGGGCTTTTTTGATGGAGTGGTTTACTGTCTTCGACCAACCAAGAGATAATTCGCCTATTTGGGTTCCGAATTATGCGGGATGAATTGATCTTTGGATCAATCATTTTGGGTGACATGACGTCGTATCGGGCCATTATGCGCATGTCACGTTCGGCTCATTCCGTGACTTGCGGTACCAATTTTTTCACGTTTCCTTGCTAGGGTTTCACTTTCAAGGGTAAATGTGTCAAAATTTTGAATTTTGACGTGGCGTAGATGCTTATTGCCAAGGGCTATTTTGTCTTTGTCCAGTAGGGTTGTCTCGCGCGGGACAGATTGTTTCGCGCGGGACAAAGTCTGTCGAGGGATAAATTCAGCAGCCGCTGTTTATTTCAAATACTCTTGTTTTCAAACTTTTTCTCTCAAGTTCGACCCAAGACTTTCTTCCCTTCGAAATTTCTTCGATTTCTTGTTGATTTCTCCTTCCTAATCAACTATAATCCTTCCCCAAACACATAATCAATGGCTTAAGAACAAAGGAATCCGACATTGGATAGTTATTTGTGTCGAAAGGACTATCCTTGTGATGACCTCACCTTTGATCATCCTAGGCACATTTCACATGCCATTCGCGAAGGTTTGGTATGAATTTCATCTTCAAACTCATTTCCATGATTGCATTGTATCAATTCCATGATTTAATCCATCAATTTATCAAAATTGGACATTTCCCTCCCTTTATCAAGAATTAGTTTCAATGCCAATGCATGCTAAATTCCCCAGGCCTTTGTTGAATTTTGATGATGCATTTGTGTATATATGAGTGCCCTACCTGATTTGGATTGTAGGAGGGATTGATTTGGGTAGCCAAACGCAAGTTTGTGCATGATTCTCTAGTATGCATGCCAAGTGTTCGATGAAATGCTCCAATAAAAAATTTCTTCTATTTTCTTGGAATTTTTGCCATGAATGATCTCTGACAATGTTTTCTTGTCTTTCCTTGTTTTGCAGTCGTATAGGCCAACCAAGAATTGCCGGGGCAGTGTCAAATTTGCCAAGGCTGTGTGGGACAAAGTCAAAGTCCTGAACGGGGTCCGAGCTAGAGTGGAGCAGACGGGGCTTCATACTTTTGTAGATAACATACGCGGTATGAGGCAGACTCCTCAGGTTCTCCAGGCTATTAGGGAAAGATGGTGGGATACTATCCACACTATTCATTTACACTTTGAGGAAGCGACCATGACTTCGACCGATTTTGTTGGCTATCACTGGGTTGGAGTGTGCTGGCGATCCTCTTCCGGCGATTAGGGGTTACAAGTCGGCGAGCCCAATCGAGTGGAGGCAACTTATTGGTTTTGTCCCTAGCAAGATCAAATGATTTGCTATTGAGCTTGCTCCCCTTCGCGACCAGATTGAGGCTTATGCATATAGGGCCAACGCGGTTGTGGACCGAGTCGTGAGGGGTGCCCTCTGGTATATTCTATCGGAAATGATCTTTGCCAACCATTCTTCCACTGCCCGTATTGCTCTTTTGAGGATGTTGGAGGATCTTGACATGGTGAGTACTTATGATTAGGGCTCAGCTGGCCTGGCCTTCTGTTACCATGCTATGGATGAGGCATATAGGCACACCAGAGATACCATGCAGGGGTATTCTTATGCTTGGGAGGTACATTTTCTGACTTCATCTTGTCGCTTATCCCTATACTGCATATTTTATCCATGCTTTGTACTGAATCCTGTTCTGTCTTCTTGTACAGGTTTGTGGGTATACTATCTTTTCTTTGCAAAAGTTTGAGCTAAATGAGTGTGGGGCTCAGTTTTCGGATATCAAGAGATGGAGCCACTCCAACCGTTCCATGGATGATGAGGAGGGAAAGGATTGGACCTTAACAGTGGAGGAGGCACGGGCCTTGCTGGACGGTTTCAGCTTTGAGCATTAGGGTTTATATCCGTGGACTCTTTTGGAGAATGAGGTGCATGGCGCGTGGGCCATCACAGATACTCAAAGGATCTTGGTGTCACTCGAGGGTGATACTATGTATTTGGGTGAGAGAGTCTTCCCTCAGCATTAGAGTCGTCAATACGGGAATACAGGACGGGACGGGACGAAATTACGTTGTCCCACGACGGGAGCGGGACGAAACGGGACGGGACTAAAATACTCCATCCCATCCCATCCCATTTGCGGGACGCGGGATCCCGCGGGACCCATGCGGGACCCGTTGACTAGGAGTTTGACCAAAATGGCACACAGTAGAAGCGATAAACATGGTACAGTTGGATGAAATCATACCTCTTCGAGTTAGATATGTTCTTATTTGCCTTTGGATCCGCCTTGCGGCGGCCAAAACTTCGGTTCTTCGAGCATCTAACTCGGCCATTTGCCCGCTCTAAGAAAAACCTTGCTTTTCCCTATCCGAAGTATAAAATAGTAAGGTGCATTATTGCACTTGCTTTTGAGTTTTATAAGTCGATCGAGAGATATGATATTAGTATATGCTATACCACGCAGTAGTTCCAGCCTTCCATACGATAACCCTTTAGCCCCATTCTCGTCACAAATTGTTATACAAGCCGATTTCTCATCGCATCCGCAAAATGAATGGGAAAATAAGAACCATGTAACTAAATCTACTAGAAAAATTACTCTGTATTATGTCTTTTGAATCCACAGAAAAAATCTGTTGCATGGTATATACCCATCTAAAACATCGGGAGCCAACATCCCAAATCGTTCTAGGAACTCATCAAATGATCTTTTTGTTGGATATCCAGCACAGCTTATCCTAATAGCCTCTAGTACACCCTGCCGCAATAAGCACCAGAGCTCTGTTAAAGAAAGAAAATTGTGGATAACAATAATAGTTCTGCTGGTCAAGCGCAAGAACATAACTTACCCCACATCTTAATTGATTTAAGACATTGTCGTTTTCAAATATTCCAGGCTTCAAAACTGTATTGGGCTTTACACATCTAATGTAATGTGGCTCCTTTGGGCTTAATAAAGCGTTTGTTTGCTTTATATGTCTGGTACATCTTCTGGGCAAGAATGGAGATTTGAGATTAGAATAGGTACCTGAGCTACGGGCCGGTGCTGAACTGTGGCTGAGATCGACGAGATTCGACAGAAGAGGAGAAGGAACGGGCGCTGAACTGTGACTGAGATCAACGAGATTCGACAGAAGAGGAGAAGGAACGGCGGGGAACGCCTGGGAGAGGTGAGAAACAGAGAAAGTGCTCGCCAAATCCAAGTCGCCGTCGCCGAATCGTTAATCGCCAATCGTCTGTGTAGAGTCGTGGCTGCGGAAGAGAAAGAGAAGAATGGATTAATTTTTTTAGGGTTAGGGTTGTAAACATATGACAGATTGACTAGTTTTTTTTTTTTTTTGAGTTTTTTGACGTTTTTTATTTAGAAACGGGAACGGGACGTCCTGTCCCATATCCCGTTTGTTCCGCGTCCCAAACGGGATGTCCCGAATAGTCCCGTTTTCAAACGGGATGAAAAAATGTCATCCCATCCCGTCCCATTTGTATGTCGGGACGGGACGTCCCAACGGGACCATCCCAACTTGACGGCTCTACTCAGCATGGCAGGGGTTCACTTGTCAGGAGAGTACTAGAGGATTCGCCCAGAGCGATGTACTCTACTTTTTCTGTTCCTGCTGAGGTATACACCAATTATGTGAATGGATATGCAGCAGAGGACTGTGTGGTCCCAGGGGCTTCGTATGAGGAATTCCTGTCCTGTTTGATGGGTCCCCTTGTAGTAGGTGGTAGGCAGCCACGTGTATATGCTTCTACTTCTGCTTATGGCTTGTTGGCCCCAGACTCTTCTTCTCAGTATGCGGGTCATGTGCCCTTTATGCCAGATTATGGTCCTCCGAGCTACTCATACATGATGGGAGGCATGCAGATGATGGGCTCCATCCCGATCGCGGATCATATTCCTAAGGGTTATCGCCTCCCTCCCCATGTCTCTTCGGTACGACTGATATATTTTTCTGCTTATACTGCTTCTTGCATTGTCCATATATGTGTATATGTCTGATTCTTTCTGAATATTTCCTTTTGTTGACAGATTACCATGTCCGCGGTAGATTATAACCGTGGGGCGAGCGGGATGGCTGGTGTTCGGTCGAAACCTAACGGTTTATTTATATCCGCAAGCGCACGGGCTATTGTAATATAGCGGGTGCAAGTACGAGTCGATCCCACAGAGACAGGGTTTACTTTGGGATGATATTTGTCTTTATATAAATATATAGATAAAATGATTGGGGGGAGATAGGAATTTGTAAGGTAAAATACTAGGAAGATATATAAACTACTCTAACATAAAATGATAGTATTCTCGGGATTGAAAACAAATAAATATGCTTTAGGTAAAGTCTTTTATCAAAATAACAAGGATGGTACGTTAGGCCTACACTACTTCGGGTTAAGACAAAGAGCGTTTTGTATCCTTCACTAATTATGCCCTAACTGTTTGAGATTTCCGTTTATGTTACTCCCGCCCTATCACAAACGGGCATTCCGGCTTAACTCTAGCTGACCACAATTAGAAAGAATCCATTAAGATCGAAAGTCAACGTACTTTCCATTCAAAGAACACCCCTAGGCCGTTGAACTACTCTCGTGATCAATGAAACCTAGTTCCTTCATATGATTCCGTCAATTGAAATTCTCCGCTAGGTACTTCTCTCAATTGACTAGGGTTCCACAAATATAAACGTATTCATATTTGCAAGCAATTCAAGAATAATATGAAGAAATTGTTTTAAGATGAAAGTGCCAAGTCAAGGATGATACGCTAAGTTGTGCTAACTAGCACATGTATTTTAAGACTCACCGGCCTTTCTCTCGAGGGTTCGGCTTAGTGTAATCCCGTTCGTCACGCGGGAAATCCGACTCACCTCTCGAGGGTACCAAATAAATCAAAAATACCATTTAAGTCTATCATCTCACGTATTTTCCACTAAAGGATCATCCCTAGGTCTTTAAATCACTTTGTGTAATTTATCGACCTAGTTCAATTCTTAGAGTTCCGCTAATCAAGATTCTCCGCTAGGTACTTCTCTCGATTAACTAAGGCTATACAATCAAGAACGTCTCCCTAATTGCAAGTATTTAAGATTTACAAGAAGAGAATTGAAATGACATGTAGAAGAAGCAATGAATATAAGTAAATGAGTTTCCAACTTCGAGAAATGGAGGATTACTCAAACCATAGAAATAAAAATAAGTAAGTAAAGAATAGAGATAAGGAAAGAAATACTTATTCATAATAAGAGAGACAATGGCTGGAAATAATCTTCATTCACAATTGATAAGTGACTATTATATAGTCATTTATTCTTATTTTTATATACTTTTTATTGCATAAATCATCATTTCTCATTTCATTTCATATACTTTTTAGTTCCTTTTCCTTATTTTCTAGATTTTACGCTTTTGGTATTTTTCTTGCTTTTTAAGACAGGTTTTAGGTTCATTTTTATCAAAAGGATACTTGGACACTTCAAGGCAAAAGACTTGGGAGAGCACCAACCAAATCAAGAACACAAAGTTAAAATTCAGACAGAGCGGCCGTGCAGCAAAGATGGAGCGGCCGTGCACTTGGCCTTTTTCAGGCCATTTTTGGCCCTAAATTATAGAGTGGCCGTGTCTTGAAGAGGGAGCGCCCGTGTCACCTTATGGAGCGGCCGTGCAGCTTATATAGGAGCGGCCGTGCGAAGTGTCAAGACTTAAATTCAAATCTGGCGCCAAGGGTCACACGGCCGTGCAACTTCCTTGACGCGGCCGTGCAAAACGCGACTGCAGACGTAAAGGCACCTTTTGGTTGCACCCGATTGAAGAGTTCCCTCCTTTTTATAAATAGGACCCTAGTGATCAGTCTTAGACACGGATGATTAGAGAGAAACTACTGATATTAGATAGATAGAAAACACAATTACTTGTGATAACAATTTCTAAGGAGATTTGAAGATCAAGTCATTATTTTGTTCTTGAAGTCACTTTGGAAGAAGAGCAATAAAAGTGAAGCATTATTTCCAGCATTTGTTCATCATAAGTCTTTCTTACTCAATCTCTTATTTTAATTGCTTATATATTATAAATGGCTTGTGAGTAATCCCCCATATTCTTGGGGTTGAAAACTCAAAAGCATGCTTATTCATCATCTAAAAATGATTAGTCTTGTCTTCTTTCTTCATCTAAAACAATCTCTTTATATTATTCTCTAAATGCCTTACTTATTGGCGATATCCAATTTGTATGATTCAAATTGAGAGAAGTACCTAGCGGAGAATTTCAATTGACGGAACCATATAAAGAAACTAGGTTTATTGATCACGAGAGTAGTTCAATGGCCTAGGGATGTTCCTTTAATGGAAAGTATGTTGACTTCCGTCCTTAATGGATTCTTACTAATTATGATCAACTAGAGATAAGCCGGAATGCCCGTTTGTGACAGGGCGGGGGCAAACATAAACGGATTTCTCAAACAGTTAGGACATAATTAGTGAAGAATACAAACGCTATTGTCCTAGCCCGAAATAGCGTAGGCCTAACATACCATCCTTGCTTTTTATGAAAACCTTTTATTTCTAAGACAATGACAATTTGATGAATAAGAATATGTGTATGATTTCCAATCCCAAGAATGCTTCGTTTTATAAGATTTAAATTAAAAGTATTTTCTGTTTATGATCTCTCTATTATTCTAAAAACAAATTTTATCTACCCCCCCCCAATCCTTTCTATATTTTATATAAAGACAAATATCATCTCAAAGTAAACCCTGTCTCTGTGGGATCGACTCGTACTTGCACCCGCTATATTACAATAGCCCGTGCGCTTGCGGATATAAAATAAACCGTTAGGTTTCGACCGAACAAGTTTTTGGCGCCGTTGCCGGGGACAACGGTTTACTTTTTATTTTTTGTCTTTACTACAAATTTTTAGTTTTTATTTTGTTTTTACTATTTTGCTTTCCTGTCCTATAATCTGTTACGTTTAATTTTTCTTCAAGTGTTTTTCTTGTAGTTTATGAAACGGTCTCGGACATTTGTTGATAACTTTGATCCAGAACCCGAAAGAAGCTTTCACGAAAGATTAAGAAGATTTAGAGAAACTCTACGAAAACACATGGACGGAGAACCGCAAACACCTGCTAGGACCCTACGGGACTTTGTTAACCCAAGTACCCCGGGAACTAGATCCCCTATTGTTGTGCCGAATGCCGGAGCAGCAAACTTCGAAATAAAGCCGCAATTATTGCACATGGTTATGAATAACCAATACAAAGATCGCCTTCGAAGATCCCCATCTACACATCCAAACATTTCTTGAATATTGTGATACTACACGTATTCAAGGTGTTACGGTGGAAGCAATCCGGATGCGCCTTTTTCCATTTTCACTCAAGGATAAGGCGAAACAATGGTTGAATTCGGTCCCCCGGAATTCATTGACAACATGGGACCAAATTCAAGAAGCATTCCTTGGTCGATTTTTCCCACCAAGCAAGACTGCCCAGATACGAACAAAGATCACTAACTTCTGTCAAACAGATAGTGAGACTTTGTATGATGCATGGGAACGGTTCAAGGAACTTCTCAGAATGTGCCCCCACCACGGGCTTGAAAAGTGGTTGATTGTTCACACCTTCTACAACGGTCTCATTTTCAAAACAAGAGAGACCATTGAAAACATTGCATTGAACCATTACCAATGGTCAAGCGAGAGGGAGCAGCAACAAGGTACGCCCGGTAAATATAATGTTGATGCAGTTACTCTTCTCTCCTCTAAAGTTGACATGCTTTTGAAAAAGTTTGAAAATCTTAATGTCAATCCCATTGCTAGTGTAAATGTGGTATGCGAACTATGTGGGTCTAACTCACATAGTACGGATAACTGCGAGTTACTTGACGTTACCTCTAACAATCAAGTGAACTTCGTTAATTCTTTTGGGCAAAAAGGAGGAATGTATTCTAACACATACAACCCCAATTTTTCCTACAAGAATGACAACGTTCTTAACCCGCAATCATTTACACAATATCAAGGTCTTACATTTGGAAATTTCAAAAATACTTCAAATATTTTTTCTCCCCCTAAATCAAAATTAGATCTTTTAATGGATTTCATAGTTGAGAGTAAGAATGAGCAAGAAAAGACTAATGCTGAATTTAGGGAATGCTTTAAGTTATTTAATGATAAATTTGATGAATTAGCCACCCATAATAAAATATTAAATGAGCATGCTAAAGCAGTAGTTACTAGAAGTGGGAGAGAACTTATTGATTGTCCACCTAAAGAGAGTAGCCCCATTGAAGAAAGTATTAGTCAAAACCTACCCGTGGTCGAGACTAATGATGAGGATGATAAGGACGGAATCCCCTAAAATAACTAGAAATTTTGATCCACCTATACCTTACCCTCAAAGGTTGGTAAAGGCAAAGCTCGATAAACAATTTGCAAAATTTTTAGAAGTTTTAAAATCTATCTACATTAATATACCTTTCACGGATGCTTTGCAACAAATGCCTTCTTATGCTAAATTTCTCAAAGATATTCTTTCTAACAAAAGGAAGCTAGAAGAAAATGAAACTGTTGCTTTAACAGAGGAAGTGAGTGCCGTTTTACAAAAAAGGTTACCCCCAAAACTAAAAGATCCCGGTACTTTCTCTATCCCTTGTAATATAGGTAAATTTGATGTTGATAATGCTATGCTAGATCTAGGAGCTAGTGTAAGCCTCATCCCGCTTTCTGTAAGCAAGAAGATTGGTGTAGGAGAATTGAAACCTACAACCATATCCCTGCAATTGGCGGATCGTTTCATTAAATATCCAAATGGGTATTATGGAAGATGTCCCTTGCCAAATCGGGAAGTTAATCATCCCAGATTTTGTTGTTCTCGAGATGGTAGAAGATAGTCATATTCCTGTGATTCTAGGTAGACCTTTCCTTGCCACAGCCGGGGCAGTTATAGACGTTAAACATGGCAACCTAACTTTGAATGTAGGAGATGATAAAATAGAGTTTAACTTGTCTAAATTCATGAGAAATTCTGATCTTGAGAACTCCTTGCTTGAACATTAACATGTTAGAATCAATTAGCAAGGAATTAGAGTCCCCAATCTAAGGATCCGCTAGAAAAAAGTCTTATAGATTGGAAGAGAACTCTGCATGATAATGACGATGAAGAAATTGCAAATTATACCATGCTTTTAGACACAAAGAAAGCCTATTGAGGACAATAATTTCGAAAAGTTGGAAGCTACAAAGAGAACCATCCAACAAAGAGGAAAAAGAGGTAGTTAAGGCACCTCAAGTCGAGTTAAACCCTCTTCCTGCAAATCTAAGGTATGAATTTCTGGGACCTGACTCCACTTATCCTGTGATTATAAATGCTAACCTAGGTCCTCTAAAAACAGAAAAATTGTTAGATGAGCTTAGGTTGCATCAAAAGCCATAGGATATACGATAGATGACTTAAAAGGAATTCATCCAAAAATTTGCATGCATAGGATTGATTTAGAGGAAGATCATAAACCTTCCATTGAACATCAAAGAAGACTCAATCCTAACATGAAGGAAGTAGTCAAAAGGAAGTCCTTAAATTACTTGACTCGGCATCATCTACCCAATTTCGTATAGCAAATGGGTGAGCCCGGTTCAAGTTGTCCCTAAGAAGGGAGGAATGACAATCATTCGAAATGATAAGGATGAATTAATCCCAACAAAGACCGTCACGGGTTGGCGCATGTGTATAGATTACGTAAAATTAAATAAAGCCACCCGAAAAGATCACTTTCCCCTTCCCTTTATAGACCAAATGCTAGAAAGATTGGCCAAACATTCCCATTTCTCGTTATTTGGACGGATATTCGTGGATTTTTCCAAATCCCTATCCATCCAGACGATCAAGAAAAAACTACTTTTACTTGTCCTTATGGTACCTTCGCTTATAGAAGAATGCCTTTTGGACTTTGTAATGCTCCCGCCACTTTTCAGCGTTGTATGATGTCCATTTTTTCCAAATACATAGAAAATATTATGGAAGTTTTTATGGATGATTTCTCTGTTTACGGATATTCTTTTGACGAATGTTTGAAGAATTTATCTAAGGTCCTGCAACGTTGTGAAGAGGTCAATCTTGTTCTAAATTGGGAAAAATGCCATTTTATGGTAAATGAAGGGATAGTGTTAGGACACATGGTGTCCGAAAAGGAATAGAAGTAGATAAGGCAAAAATCGAAATTATTGAAAAATTACCTCCGCCTACTAATGTTAAAGGTATAAGAAGTTTTCTTGGTCACGCCGGATTTTACCGACGTTTTATAAAAGATTTCTCAAAAATTTCTAAACCTTTAACTAATCTACTAATGAAAGATGCTCCATTTGTGTTTGATAGCCCTTGTCTTGAAGCTTTCAATAGGTTGAAGGAAGCTTTGATCTCCGCTCCTATCGTACAACCACCCGATTGGGATCTCCCTTTCGAAATAATGTGCGATGCAAGTGATTTCGCGGTCTGAGCTGTTAGGACAGCGAAAATACAAGAAAACGCACGCAATATATTATGCCGCCCGAACACTAGATGAAGCACAAATGAATTATGCCACCACGTAAAAGAGCTTTTGGCCGTAATAGTTGCTATGGAAAAATTTCGGTCATATTTGGTGGGATCAAAGGTAATCATATACACGGATCATGCTGCAATTAGATACTTGTTGACAAAGAAGGATGCAAAACCAAGGTTAATAAGATGGATCCTTCTCCTCCAAGAATTCGATTTGGAAATCCGTGATAAAAGGGGACGGAAAATTTGGTCGCAGATCATTTATCCCGCCTTCCTAAAGAGTTAGAAATTTCCGATAATTATGACCTTCCCATTGATGATTCGTTTCGGATGATCATCTTCTTGCTATAAGCAATGTCGAAATTCCTTGGTTTGCAGACATTGTTAACTATCTAGCATGCAAGATTCTTCCTCCGTAAATGAGTCATCAACAAAAGAAGAGATTTTTATCGAAATAAAAAAATACTTTTTGGGAAGATCCGCTCCTTTTTAGACATTGCGCGAGACGGAATCGTTAGGCGGTGGGTACCTAATGAAGAGATAAAGGACATGCTGTATCATTGTCATTGATCTCCTTATGGCGGTCATGCAAGCACGGTCAAAACCGCCGCCAAGGTTCTTCAATCAGTTTTTTCGGCCCACGCTCTTCAAAGATGCTCGAAATTTTGTCATCTCTTGTGACCGTTGCCAACGAACCGGCAACATTTCAAGGAGGAATGAGATGCCTCTCAATAATATTACGGAAGTTGAGATTTTTGACGTTTGGGGTATTGATTTCATGGGACCTTTTCCCGCATCTTTCAACAATAATTACATTTTGGTAGCAGTAGACTACGTCTCAAAATGGGTGGAAGCTATAGCATCTCCAACAAACGACTCAAAAGTCGTCATGAAGCTTTTCAAGGATACAATTTTTCCAAGATTTGGGGTTTCAAAAGTCATCATAAGCGATGGAGGATCACACTTTTCGCACCGCCAGTTTGATGCTTTACTAAAAAAGTACGGAGTCTATCATAAAACAGGCACCGCGTATCATCCTCAAACAAGTGGGCAAGTGGAAATATCAAATCGAGAAATAAAGTGGATCTTGGAGAAAACGGTAATAAGTTCAAGAAAGGATTGGTCAATTAAATTGAACGATGCTTTGTGGGCTTATTGCACCGCTTTTAAAACGCCTATCGGAACCACTCCTTTTCGATTAGTTTATGGGAAGCCATGTCATTTACCAGTAGAACTCGAGCATAAGGCTTATTGGGCAATCAAAGCCCTAAACTATGACTTGAAAGAAGCCGGTGAAAAAAGGAGACTACAGTTACAAGAGCTTGAAGAACTCCGTTTTGAAGCTTACGAAAGTGCCAGATTATACAAGGAGAAAACAAAAAAATGGCATGATGCTCATATAATGAGAAGGGATTTTAAAGAAGGGGACATGGTATTACTTTTTAATTCTCGTTTAAAGCTTTTTCCAGGAAAATTAAAATCAAGATGGACAGGCCCATATCAAGTACGTAAGGTATATCCATACGGAGCCATCGAAATTTGGAACGAAACACACGGAGAATTTAAAGTAAACGGGCAAAGACTGAAACACTACATGACCGGAGATCCAATTGGAGTGGTTTCATGTATTACTTTGGGCGAACCTACCCGTGATCCATTTTAGTAAGTTTTTCCCTTTACCCTCCCGGGATTTGGCATTGTTCCTTGAAACATTGAGGACAATGTTCATTTCAAGTGTGGGGGGGTAAATCTATCCTTTTATTTTTCGCTTTATTTTTCGCTTTCTAGTTTTTAAAATTTACTCGCTTTCTAGTATAATTTTTCTTTTTTTAACTTAGTTGCATTTTTTCTTTTATGCATGTATAATAGTATAAAAAAAAAAAAAAAATCCCTATGATGATCAAAAATCATTATCTTTATGCTTGCCATTTGCCCTAGTATAAATGCCTTTATCTTCCCTCTCATATTTTTTATACACTTAGAAACCTATAAAAAGGAAAAATATAAGGGATCTTTTTAGGAAATAATTGAAAGCCTCATAAGTTGGTATAGCACAATATAGAATCTCATCAAGGAAAATGCATTTGATTAGAAGGAATTCTTTTATGCTTGGTTATTTATACAAATTTTGAATATATTCTTTTAAGATTGTACATTTTTTATCTTTATTAGATATTTATTCCCTTTTTAGAAGCACCTTTTTGTTTGCATCCCTTGAATCACACCTTTTCATAAATTCCATCCTTCCATTTTC
Source organism: Adenophora triphylla var. japonica (assembly GCA_022495995.1). Classification (NCBI taxonomy): domain Eukaryota; kingdom Viridiplantae; phylum Streptophyta; class Magnoliopsida; order Asterales; family Campanulaceae; genus Adenophora; species Adenophora triphylla. The sequence continues at coordinate 132,677 of JAFEMH010003521.1, forward strand.
AAATCAAGTCAAAGAAAAACACTTCTATCTTATTAATAAAAGAGTGACAATGGTCACCAAACCTTAAAAGCAAAAAGAAACCTATTATCTCCTAAGTAACTCGGGGCACGGCGTTCGCTGCGACGATGCTTCCTTGCCAAAACGGAAATAATATCCAAAAGTATTCTTGATCTAAGTATTAGGAACATGGGGCTCGCGACCACAATGTCTCCTACTTGAAAGGATCAAGAATAACTTAGGTCTTTTGCAAAAATATAACACGTACAAAAATAAGATAAATTTGTTTGACTTTGATGAGATTTTTCCACTACCATCACCCATTCTTCACCCTTGTGATTCAAGAATGTAATACAATTCTTCGGAACTTCTAAATTGTGAATAAAATGTCTATACCTTCTCTTGTACATCTTAAAGAAATAAAATTCATCTTTTCTAAAAAAATCACTCTAACAAGTGATAGCTTTTCCTACCAAGAAGATTCTTCCTTCTAGCATGCTTTACTTGGTCAAAATTCTATATATGCTATACTAGGTTATTGTCTTGCATTTTATCTCTTTAAAATATCCCTAAAATATTTCTTCCTAAAATAAATTTTTAAAGGTATTCAAAATATGATTAGATAGATAAAAGGCATTATCTACAAGGCATTCAAGGGCTTGCTACTTTATTTCTGAGGGATCAATCATATTTTTCTCCCTCTCCATATTTCATTCTAAGTTTGCTTGGGGACAAGCAAAGGTTTAAGTGTGGGGGAATTTGATAAGTGACTATTATATAGTCATTTATCCTTATTTTTATATACTTTTTATTGCATAAATCATCATTTCTCATTTCATTTCATATACTTTTTAGTTCCTTTTCCTTATTTTCTAGATTTTACGCTTTTGGTATTTTTCTTGCTTTTTAAGACAGGTTTTAGGTTCATTTTTATCAAAAGGATATTTGGACACTTCAAGGCAAAAGACTTGGGAGAGCACCAACCAAATCAAGAACACAAAGTTAAAATTCAGACAGAGCGGCCGTGCAGCAAAGATGGAGCGGCCGTGCACTTGGCCTTTTTCAGGCCATTTTTGGCCCTAAATTATAGAGTGGCCGTGTCTTGAAGAGGGAGCGCCCGTGTCACCTTATGGAGCAGCCGTGCAGCTTATATAGGAGCGGCCGTGCGAAGTGTCAAGACTTAAATTCAAATCTGGCGCCAAGGGTCACACGGCCGTGCAACTTCCTTGGCCTTCGGCCGTGCAAAAACGCGGACTATGACGTAAAGGCACCTTTTGGTTGCACCCGATTGAAGAGTTCCCTCCTTTTTATAAATAGGACCCTAGTGATCAGTCTTAGACACGGATGATTAGAGAGAAACTACTGATATTAGATAGATAGAAAACACAATTACTTGTGATAACAATTTCTAAGGAGATTTGAAGATCAAGTCATTATTTTGTTCTTGAAGTCACTTTGGAAGAAGAGCAATAAAAGTGAAGCATTATTTCCAGCATTTGTTCATCATAAGTCTTTCTTACTCAATCTCTTATTTTAATTGCTTATATATTATAAATGGCTTGTGAGTAATCCCCCATATTCTTGGGGTTGGAAACTCAAAAGCATGCTTATTCATCATCTAAAAATGATTAGTCTTGTCTTCTTTCTTCATCTAAAACAATCTCTTTATATTATTCTCTAAATGCCTTACTTATTGGCGATATCCAATTTGTATGATTCAGTCAATTGAGAGAAGTACCTAGCGGAGAATCTCAATTGACGGAACCATATAAAGAAACTAGGTTTATTGATCACGAGAGTAGTTCAATGGCCTAGGGATGTTCCTTTAATGGAAAGTATGTTGACTTCCGTCCTTAATGGATTCTTACTAATTATGGTCAGCTAGAGATAAGCCGGAATGCCCGTTTGTGACAGGGCGGGGGCAAACATAAACGGATTTCTCAAACAGTTAGGACATAATTAGTGAAGAATACAAACGCTATTGTCCTAGCCCGAAATAGCGTAGGCCTAACATACCATCCTTGCTTTTTATGAAAACCTTTTATTTCTAAGACAATGACAATTTGATGAATAAGAATATGTGTATGATTTCCAATCCCAAGAATGCTTCGTTTTATAAGATTTAAATTAAAAGTATTTTCTGTTTATGATCTCTCTATTATTCTAAAAACAAATTTTATCTACCCCCCCCCCAATCCTTTCTATATTTTATATAAAGACAAATATCATCTCAAAGTAAACCCTGTCTCTGTGGGATCGACTCGTACTTGCACCCGCTATATTACAATAGCCCGTGCGCTTGCGGATATAAAATAAACCGTTAGGTTTCGACCGAATCTTCAAGAGTACACAAGATTTGTCACGAATCCTTGATAAACTTTTGAACATCGTGTATAAATTGCTAAAGTATTTCTATACATTCTAAGTATAATGTGATCCTTTCTAAATGTGTTCTATGAACATTTTCGGATTTTCTGGATGTTTTTGGATGTCTAAAACTGAGTACAAAGGCTTCTTTATATAGACATCTATGCTAAAGGTTGGGACTCTTCAAAGTGGTGCCTCCAAAAGGTGCCTTTTTGGAACAGGTACAGCGACTGCACGGCCGAGTCAAGGGAACTGCACGGCCGTGCGATCTTGGCGCCAAAAATTATTTTGAACTGGGCATAGTTGCACGGCCGCTCCTCCTTTGGCTACACGGCCGCTCCGACTGAATTTTGGCCTTTATGCTTATTTCGGTGCTGTCCCTTCATGGCTTTGACACTTGATTATTTCCAAGGCTCCAATTTGATCATAATTTGACTCTAAAACCTGTCTAAGAGTATAAAATCTACCAAAAGCATAAAATCGAAGATATATGATAAAAGAAGCTAAAATAGCCTAAATGCAAACTAAATGATACTAAAAACTAAGGAAATGATTAATAAATAATGGGATAAATGACTATATAAAAGTCACTTATCAGCTGGATTGATGGCCTTGGTGTTGGACCTCTCCGAGAAGCTATTTCATAAGGCGACTTCGGTGGCGTTGACGATTGCCTCTGCGGTGACCCCTACTTGCGGAGCCAAAAGATCGAGAAGGGACAGTAGCCCCGGTGATGGTGATGATGGCGATGTCGGTAGCTCGGGAGATATGATAGCATAGGTCTCCCCTTATTCCCCCATATCTTTGAGATTGTCTGGAATCTGTAAATATTGGACGGGTTGGCCCAAAACATCTTTTTTTTTCTTTGGTACCTGTTAGCATGTAAGCTGCACAACAACAACAATTTTTCCTTATTTACTAACCTAGTTCTAATTAGTTAGTTTTAGCTTTCTCGACTTCTGTGGTGACATCCACGAGTAATGTAATGGCCGAATCTGGTCAAGCTTTGGGTATGTATTTGAGGAGGTTTTGGCATATATTATACTGTGTATGAGGAACATATTTGCAGGTTTCGAAACTTGTTTCGGCAAGACGGGGCTAGATTGATCTTTTGTGCAAAAATTTTGCAAGGTTGTCCCGCGCGGGACAAGGTGTCTCGCGCGAGACACGCTTCCCAGGCAGGAGTTCTTTTCCTTTTTGAAACAGTATTTTGTCAAGTTTTCCTTTATAAACACATGTAGTCCGTTCCAACACTACATTCAGGCCTCTAAAACTCTGGGGATATTCTATTAGGATCAAATTCTTGCTTTCTTCTTTGACCCTTTGATCCATGGCTTCCAAGGAAATAGCTCTAACGTCCATGATTGTTGATGAATTTTCTTTGCCTCTCGACGCAATCCAAGCTTTCAAGCAAGCATCAAGGAGTTTTGTGAGATCGTTTCATAATCGTGCTCGCAATAAGTTTATTGAAGAATTTGGATTTAGAATTCTCTTTACTTTGAAGAACCTCTAACCGGATTGGAATCTTTTACATGAAGCTGCTAGATTTTGGGATCCTTCTCTTCATCTCTCTAATTTTTCTCTTAATGAGATGGTACCCACCATAGAGGAATTTGCCACTATTTTGGACATGCCTTTGACCGGTGAGATTGCGATTCCTAAGTTGATAGAAATCATTCGAAGTCTTTGAACGAATTATTGGGAATTCCCCTTGATATATGTTATGAGTTGGTTCACCGCCGGTGGGTGGATTGTTCTTCTTTTCCCGAATGCTTTGGTGGAGATTCGGATGATGAGGCTTTCCATGTTTACAAATGAAACTTCTTGGTCCTTTCTCTTTTTGGAGATGTATTGTTCACATGTAGGGGTGGCTTGGTTGACTCCCAATTGGTGGAAGTTGTCTTGCAAGCTAGGAGACGTTCTAGGAACATCCTTCCTTTAGTATTAGGTGAGACCCTTCATGGTCTTGATGAGCTGCATAGGACCGGTGCCATAACTCAAGGGAGTCCTCTCTTGTTGACTATTTGGCTTAGAGAATATCGCAAATTGGTAGCCCCTCCATTGAAGTATTCCCCTTTTATGTATCACATGAGGAAGCTTTTGATCAAGGATCTTTCGGAAGATGAGTGGGCTCAATTGATTGCAAAGGCCACTACCACGGATATTATTTGGTGTCCACCGTTTTGGAGATTGAACAAGTATGTTGCCAATACCAGGGGTTTGATAGAGTTGTGCTTCCGGGTTTGCGAGATTCCTCTTTCTATTTTCCCAAGCGGGTGCTCCGTCAATTTGGTCAACAACAGGACACTTTTGTTTCTGAAGGAGCCTCTCGTGAAGTATCCTATATTGGTCAAGAGTTTGCAAGGGTGCTAGCTCAAGCTTGGGGGTGAAGGGACTAGTCGAGATCGTTGGACGAACCTTCGAAGCTTTGATGCAAGTGTCTTCTTATCGGATAAGTACTTGGATTGGTTCCTCCATAGTGGCAACCCAAATGCGGAAAAGATTGATGAAATGCGGCGTCCATTGTTAGGAAACTCCTTTGTGGAGAGCAGTGTTTTGAGAAGGAGCGAGGCTCAATCGGATCCTGCTAATGTAAGAACTGATCCAACCCAAGATTTCCTTGATGGGAATTGGTATGAAAGAAGAGGTAACGGTCTCCCTGGAAAGATGCAAGCCTTGGATAGGCCCAACGTCTTCAAGAGGCTTTCAAAATCTGTTTTCACTCGCCTTGACGGATGTTCTTCCTTGAAAGGCCTGAATTGCAAAAGAGATCGAGATGATGGTAGTGATCATGTCCGCCGGTCTACAAAGTCAATGAAAGGCTAGATCCTAGAGAGTACCAAGAGATTGCTTTGATAGATCAAATAGTTTAATTCTTAGTATATTTTTTTTCAAGATTCTTAGCTTAGCAAATTTGTCGTTGTCGTTAGAATTTTCCTTTTGTTATCATCAAATGCATTCGATTAATACAAGGACGAGATTTGATTTTATTATTTGGTTAGACCGAACATGAAGGCTGCCTACGTTCCTCTTTTACATCAATTAAATAAGAGGCTCAGGTCGACATAGTTCATTTTTGAGAGAAATTGGACAAACATTCATTTTCTGACAGAGGGGTAGTCTCGCGCGAGACAAGGCCTTTTTTTTTAGTGCACACCCTGGTTTCTGCCTAGACCGCCTTTTCATGTTTTTCAATCTAGCGGGCTTCTTTTCTTGTGCGAGCTCTAATTTTTGCCTAGGCCGTCCCTTTTGGGATTTTCAACCTAGCGAGCATTTTTTTAAGAGGCCAAGTTACGCGAAGTACTTCTTGAGTTTGTCCATGTTGACCAGCTTTGGTAGTTGGTCTCCGTCTAAATCCACCAACTGAAGGGCTCCCCCAGAGAATATCTTCTTTACGATGTAGGGTCCTATCCATCTTGGTCCCCACTTGCCCAGAGGGTTAAAAGGTCCAGGGCTGTATTCGCGGAGAACTAGGTCGCCTACTCTTATATTCCTTGTTTTGACCTTTTTATTGAAAGCTCTTGCCATTCTTCTTTGGTAGGCTTGAGTGTGCTCAGCTGCTCTCAGTCTCCTTTCGTCTAGCAGGGCTAGCTCTTCGTATCTGTTTTCCAACCAGTCGACTTCGTTTACTTGATTTTCTAGGAGAACCCTAAGTGAAGGTATCTCTAGCTCTATAGGTAGAACGACTTCCATTCCGTATGCGAGGGCGTATGGAGTTTCGCTGGTGGCTGTTCGGACCGAGGTGCGGTATCCCCAAAGTGCGAAGGGTAGTTTGTCGGGCCAATCCTTTCCAGTGACTGCCATTTTTCTGATGATGGTTTCGATCGTTTTATTTGCGGCTTCAACTGCTCCATTTGTTTGAGGCATGTAGGGAGAGGACTTGTGCCTAACGTTGTATTCTGTCAAGAGATGGTCGATTTCTTTCTCAAAGTGGGAGCCGTTATCAGATATCATCTCTTGCGGCATCCCATATCGGCAAATGAGGTTGCGTTTGATAAACTCTGCTACCTTTCTGGCATTCAAGACTTTGTAGGAGGCGGCCTCGATTCATTTAGTGAAATTGTCGATGGCTACTAGAACGAAACTGTGCCCATTGGTTCCTGCGGGTGTGACCTTTCCAATCACATCTATGCCCCATGTAGAGAAGGGCCAAGGGGATGTCATAGGGTACAGTAAGGAAGGGGGTGCATGCTGAAGGTTAGCGTGTATCTGGCATTTATGGCATTTCTTGACCATGTTAGTGCAGTCTACTTCCATGGTTAACCAAAAGTATCCTTGTTTGATGATCTTCTTGGCGAGCATGTTTCCGCTCATGCGGGTTCCGCACACTCCTTGATGAACATGGTCCATTATCTCTTGGGCCTCTTCTTCGGTGGCGCAAAGGAGGTTCCTTTTGGAGTACTTTTTGAACAAGCGATCAGCAATGATGACATAATTAGCTGCTAATCTTTTAAGGGCAAACTAAGTTTTCTTATCGGCCTCAGGCGGGAAGGTTCCATCTAGGATGAAATGCCAAATGTCATAGTACGAGGGTTTCTTATCGGAGTCATCGATGGTGGCGCATTTGGATAACCACTCATCCTTGTAGTCATGGAGGTCTATGACGGCGCAGTAGGCAGGAGTTACTCGCCGAGTTACTTTGAAGGTTTTTACTATTTTTCCTGCAGGGATTTCGACCAAGGAAGCAAGCGTAGCCAAAGCATCTGCAAACCGGTTTTTGTCTCTGGGGAGGTCGTGGAACGAGACATCTTGGAATTGTTGCACCAACTCTTGGAGGTATGCATTGTATCTTTGAAGGGTCGGATCTTGGATCCTCCACTTCTTCAGTGTCTGATTGATGATCAACTGAGAATCTCCATACACCTCGAGTTCAGTCACATTGTGTTCTGGGGCTGCTTCGAGTCTGCTATACAAGATTCGTATTCGACAGTGTTATTAGTGGCGTCAAAGTCGAGGTGTATTGCTAGCGAAGTATAGATGTCGTCGGGATCTATCAATAAAATTCCGATGCCATAACCTTTCTTATTTGCTGGGCCATCGAAAAATAATTGCCACTTATCTTTGTCCTCTATACTCATGATGTCTTCATCAGGGAATCGGGGGTCTTCCCCCTTCACTTCATCACAAGGAAATTCGGCTAACTGATCTGCGAATACACTCCCCCTGACGGATTTCTGAGTGACGTAAGTGATATCATATCCCGCGAGCATGTAATACCATTTGGCGAGGTGCGAAGACAGGTCGGATCTGTCAAGGATGTACTTCAGAGGATCCATTCGTGCGATGAGGCGTACTGGAAAAGCTTCCATATAGTGTTTTAACCTCTGCGTTACCCAGACGAGCGTAGCACAAGACTTATCGAGTGGAGAGTAGTTGACTTCACTGCCCTGGAATCGACGGCTGACAAAGTAAATTGCATTTTCTGTGTGGGAATCTGGCTGTTCTTGAGCAAGCATAGCCCCAGTGCATTGTCAGTAACCGTGAGATAGAGTTTTAAAGGTTTCTACTTGTGCGGTGGAACTAGGATGGATGGGGAAGTTAAGTAGTGTTTTACTTCCTCGAATGCTTCTTGACATTCCTCGGTCCATTCTTGTGGTGCGTTTTTCTTAAGTATCTTGAAGATAGGATCGCACATTGTAGCAATTGATTGATGAATCGACTGATGTATTGGAGTCTGCCCATGAATCCTTTCACCTCTTTCTGTGTTCTTGGTGGTGGCATGTCTATGATAGCCTTTATCTTGGCGGGGTCTGCTTCTATGCCACGTTCGGTGACCATATATCCCAAGACTTTTCCCTTGACCACCCCAAATGAGCATTTTACGGGATTGAGCCTCATCTTATGGTGCCTCAGTCTATTGAAGAATTTTCTGAGATCTATGAAGTGTTGACCATCTGTCCCTCTGGAGTGAATAATCATGTCGTCCACGTATACCTCTATTTCTTTGTGGATCATATCATGGAATAGTGTTGTGACTGCCCTCTGATAAGTAGCCCCCGCATTCTTTCGACCAAATGGCATGACCATATAACAAAATGTTCCCCAAGGTGTGGTGAATGCTATTTTGTGTTGGTCTTCTTCTGCCATGAGAATTTGGTTATATCCTGCGAAACCATCCACGAATGAGCGAACTTCGTAAGTTACGGTAGCATCGACCAACATGTCTATGTTTGGCAATGGAAAGTCATCTTTAGGGGATGCCTTGTTTAGGTCTCTGAAGTCAACACAAACTCGTATCTTCCCATTTGCTTTGGCCACCTGCACTGTATTGGCTAGTGTAAGTACCCAAATCCAGATCGTTACAATCCGTTAACTCACACTTTCCAAGTTAACGAGACTTTCTAGAAATGCCCCGGGCATTCAAAATTTCAAAGTGTATTCAACCCATGTTCGCACACGTGAAAATATCACTTTTCCAGAAATACGCAATTTCCGGGACTATTCCGAACATTTATTCGGACAGTTATTTAAAAAAAAAAGTCAAAACCCGACTCGACGGAGCAAAAGCCCTTGTTTAGTGACTAAGCTAGGACACGTGGCACGCGTGCAAGGCCCCTCTTATCAACATCAATCAAATTCAAGGCTGAAAAGACCAAAATGCCCTCAAATTGAAGGACAGGCCATCCGGCCTGTTTTACCGGATAAATCATCAGTCTCAGCAATTCTTCAAATACCCAAAAAGCCCTCCAAATTGAGGAATTGACCGGCTGGCCTATTTTACACCTTGAAATTTCTTTAAATAGCAGCCTCCTCCTTCATTTTTAGAGACCAATCTTTCTCATCCCAAGTCCCCCTCAACACTCCCAGCCGTGTTCCAACCCCAAAAACCCTCCCGAAACGCTGTCGAAACGCCGCCGAATCAACGGAAACTCGAGCGCGAATGAGAGTTAACTAGGGGAGGTTTTGCCATATGTGAGGGCAGAATTTCTCTCCTCTTTAAACACTTTCTAAACACGTACCTAGCCATTTCATAAACTCTCACTTTCAACCTTCCGTTTCATCTCGTTTTACGCATCATACACTATTTCTGATCAGATCAAAAGTTCCAAAATGTAGACAAAATATTGTCTACGGGTCTCGAGATGATCCTCCCTCTATCATCTTTTCTCCCTCGAGAAAAGTGATTTAGGGTTAAAATGGAGATCTTGACCCGTTTTTACTTTTATGTCATTTACCGTCCGAACCGTTTGGTTCGTCGATCGTCACATCGTCCGAACCGTTAGGTTCGTTGATCATCATTTACCGTCCGGATCATTTGATCCGTTGATATTGTCATTTACTTTACGCTCTTTACAGTCCAAACCGTTAGGTTCGTCGATTCGCACTTTTACCGTCCGAACCGTTTGGTTCGTTGATTCGCACTTTTACTGTCCAGATCGTTCGATCCGTTGATACTGTCAATTCAATATTGTCATTTACTGTCCAAACCGTTCGGTTTGTTGATTGCATTTACTTTAACGTCCGAGTCACAAACTGACTTGTCGATCGTCATTTCAATACCGTCGTTTTCATCAAAAAAGGGTAACGTTATAATACCCGATTCAAAATCAAGGTTTGCCACGCAAAACTCCTTTTCAAACTAAAAACTCAAGTTTGTCATTCAAACTCATTTTCAAAAGTAACACGAACACACACACACACGTTTTTCGAGAAAGGTAGAAAGACTCGTCATACGAGGCATTTCGGGTGATCTCAATATACTCTTCCCGAAACGTAACGTGACCTCCGAACCTAACAATCTCTTTTCAAACAGCGTTTTCCTAAGTTTTTGCTCCTAATAAAAATGACCTCCTTTTAAAACAGCGTTTTCCTAAGTTTTTGCTCCTAATAAAAACAACCTCCTTTTAAAACAGCGTTTTCCTATGTTTCGGCTCCCAATCAAAATGATCTCCTTTTCAAACAGCCCTTTTCAAAGTTTTGACTCATAATACAAAACGGCGTGGCGACTCTCTTTTTCGTGAAATCAAAAACCGCTCGCCGCATCCACACGATCCGGATAACTTCAGTTGGTGTCTCTGCTGGGGACTTAACATGTTTTTTCAAAACTCCTTCATTTTAAAAACATTCTGTGGGTCAAACTTTCATTTACCCTTCCTCGTTTTTGTGTGCGTGTGTATTTTCTTATCATTTCGTGTTACTTGCTTTTCTTTTCAAAAAAAAAGAAAGAAATTTCAAACAACTTCGATTTTCAAAACATTAGACTGTTTTTAAAAAAAAGAAGAAGATGTTGCTTTTCATTTTTTTCAAAATCATAACATGTTCGTGCATATTTCGTTCATAACTGGTTTTCGTGCAATATTTTGAACTGCTCATAAATTCTTTAAAAATCTCTATTTTACTCAGAAAAAAAGAATTTAGTGACCGCACACTACGCGCACTGCTGTCTTGGTACACTGCACACTACAACCCTTAACCCGGGGTGACCGTTTAGCTGCAGTTTGATTGGCCTTCCTATGCCTTTCGAGCGCGCACGAGGTCATCCCAAACAGCCCATCCTAGCCCGTGTAACCATGCACTCTTTGTGTCACACTTCGTCCAAGACCTTGGTTGGTTTTTGGCTTAGTTTCTGTCATAAAGCCTAAGTGTATGCTTTTACACCGATCTCCCTCACAAGTCAAACTTAAAAAGTTGAGATCAAAGGTCTTTTCTCAACCCGAAGTCTTAGCTTTTGGCTTTGACTTTGACGCAGAACCGTGTTAAAAACATACCTGAAGGTTCAATGTGACGCAGTGTCATCAAACCCTCAACGTATGAACCATACCGGCCACAACTTGGCCAACGCCAAAAGGTAAGGCCCCTCGCGAAAGCGAGTCAAGAGAGGTCATGCCGAAATTTCGGCACGATTTCTGCCTTAACTCGAGGATATTGACTTTGACCGTAACCCGTATGGCATATGCGTTGAAAGTTTACATGACCGGCTAGCCTTATGTTCACTTTTCCTTTTGTCGGTGGAATCCGCTTGCCCAATAGGACCCTGGCTCGAGATTGTCCGTCCTGGGAAGGCAATGTACAGGTGAAAACGAGGGGTCTATAGACGTAGTGTCGGGATCCACTGATTTAAGACCTAGAGTAGTTGCGAAAAAGAAGAGCAATCTTTTCCGACCAATTAGGATTCTGAAAAGACATGTTTTTCAGTAAACTTGAACAATTAATAGAATAACAATTGCATGGTCCCATTTCTGGAATCTTTAATATCCCGATCTTTCACGGTCAAATCTCCAATCCCGACCTTTCACGGTCCGATCTTCAATCCCCAATCCTGACCTTTCATGGTCAAATCTCCAATCGAGACCTTTCACGGTCCGATCTTTAATCTCCAATCGAGACCTTTCACGGTCCGATCTCAAGTCTCCAATCGAGACCTTTCACGGTCCGATCTCAAATCTCCAATCGAGACCCTCACGGTCCGATCTTAAAATCTTCAATCGAGACCCTCACGGTCCGATCTCAAGTTTTCAATCGAGATCCTCACGGTCCAATCTCAAATCTCCAATCGAGACCCTCACGGCCCGATCTTAAAATCTTCAATCGAGACCCTCACGGTCTGATCTCCAATCTCCGATATCGACCTTTCATGGTCAAATAGTCAACGAGACCCTCATTGTCCGATCTCAAAATCTTAAATCGAGACCCTCACGGTCCGATCTCAAGTCTCCAATCGAGACCCTCACGGTCCGATCTCAAAATCTTCAATCGAGACCCTCACGGTGCGATCTCAAATCTCCAATCAAGACCCTTCACAGTCCGATCTCAAATAGTCAATCGAAACCTTTCACGGTCCGATCTCAAATCTCCAATCGAGACCCTCACGGTCCGATCTCAAATCTCCAATCGAGACCTTTCACAGTCCGATCTCAAATTTTCAATCCCGACCTTTTGCGGTCAAATCTCCAATCGAGACCCTTCACGGTCCGATCTCAAATCTCCAATAGTGACCTTTCACGGTCCGATCTTCAATCTCTGATCGTGGCCTTTCACGGTCCAATCTCCAATTTCCGATATCGACCTTTTATGATCAAATATTCAATCCCGACCTTTCATGGTCAAAACTTTAATCTCGACCTTTCACGGTCCAATTTTCGATCTCGACCTTTCAAGGTCTACTCTTTTCCGACCAGTTAGGATTATGAGAAAACGTGTTTTAAGTAGACTTAAGTAGTAAATGCACGTTGCACGAGCCTAAAATCCTTGAGCCAAATACCCCTTCCGAAGCCTAACCCTACGTCCCATTCCCTGCAGCAAACAACCAGTGGTTCAGAATCCCGGGTCATCCTCTCGTCAGCATTACAGTTACGGAAGCGTCAGACAGTTCCTCAGTTTCCTCAGTTCCTACGGTCATATTTTCCGATATGTCAGACTCGCCGAGAAATCGTAACGGGAACGAAACCCCGCCACCGGTAAACGACATGACATTGGAAGTAGCCATTCGGGCCTGTGAAATTCACAAGAAACAAAAAGAAGATCGACAGAATTTTGTGGTACAACTTCTGAATGAGCGAGGTATAGCAGCTATCCCCCAACCAGATGGTACTTTTATCCTAATCGAGGACGACGATCCTCCCCGATCAGTTCCCCAAACCTTCAACCAGGTTCCTCCACCTTTGAATTACAAAAATCCTTCAATTCACGGAAACAGCCGACCGAGGCTTCATATTGCCACTTCTCAAGGCGCCCCTATCATACACGGCTAAGCCAGGTCTACCCCCTTCACTCAATACAACCAGCGCAGCGCTGGACCCTCTCAAACAGATCCAAATAACCTTTAAAATCCTCCCAGGTTCACTTCCTTCTATCAATATGCTCAGAATTCATCGAGTTTCACCCCCATTACTTTTCCGGCCCATTACTTCGGATAACCTGCATCTGCTTCAGCTGCCTTATTGCATCAAATCCCTCAATTTCCACAGTACCCACATATGTATGCTCTGTTCCTTCAAAGCCCGTTTGTCCAACCCCCACTTGACTACGGCAGCGGATTATTAAAGGAACACCCAACCATCTCGGGTTTCCCACCCTCGTTTATCCCTATTAGATCTGATGAATTTACCATTCGATCCCATCAACCCCCTATCATGGTTCCCTCCGTCAGTGAACCTTTGGTTATAGGTTCCGGCAGTCCAGAGGTTTCTATTGACCCGCATGTGGTTATGCTGACGGAACAGAAGGAAGACGAAACTATGGACGAACTTTGCAAGAAGCGGAGCTGTAAGATTTCCGAAACATGGAGTCACTGCCTGAGGATGAGCAAATGAGAATCTTCAAGTCATGTTTGAAGCCATCAGTAAGAACCACCAACACCCTCATATTCAAAGCGAGTACGGAGGATCGGAGGATCGGAGGATCTCCGGGATGTGCAGGGTCCTCACCCTCTCTGGCTAGCACCTGCGGGCTCCTCAGCCTCATCCTCCGGAAAATGTCGTAATCAGCGTCCTCAAGGACATTCTCCACAAAAGGCACCCCTAACCTGCACCGGAGCTGCTCATCCCTATCCATATGCACTGGCTACAACATGAAGACAGGAGGATCCCTCGGAACCATGGGACCCAATCCCGGAGCATACTGGCAAGTCACTCTCTCGCCCAGATACATGATATCACAATGAAGCCCCACCAGCAGCTTCCTCTGGCTTGTCACCTCCCTGGCAGTAGCAACGACCGCCTGATCAAGCCGGTTCCACCAAGTCAAGTTCACCCTCGGCGAGAAGTCCCACTCTAGAGCCACGGACACCTCCTCATATGTCACCCTGGTGCTCTCCCTCGACTTCACCAGTTTCCTAGCCTCCTTCTGCCAGGACAGCATCGCAGGAAACAAAGGAGCATACTCCTCCCTGATACTCCATCGATGTGGATGGAACACCTCAATGCACCATACCTGAAAGGCAACGGGAAAGATATGTCAACTACAAAGCATATACAGACAAATAAAAGCGAGGCAAGGAAGAGAAAAAAGAGAGCTCACATCCAATACAAACTGGAAACAGCAAAGCGAGTTCTCCTCCCCTCGGGAATACTTGTCCAAGGCAAAGAAGAGCTCGGCCAAGCCAGCTTCTCCCCAAGCGAATCCTCTTACCGCCTCCAAATCAGTCAAAGAGCCGAGCAGGGCAAAATGACACTTCGTATCAGCGTTGGGGAAGATGGTTGCTGACAGAGCAAACCACAAGAACGCCCGAGCTAGCCGATAGGTTGTCATCCTCTCAGAGCCAGCTAGATAGGCATCTATGCCTCTTCTAAAATGTGCCTCCATCGGACCGTACGGAATGTCATTGCCCCTGACATCCGTGATATCGAAACCAAGCAGATCCGTAAGCTGCTCCATGGTGACCTCCTCGAACCACTCTATGGGATTGCCCCGGAACGACACCCCGGTGATCACTGCAAAGTCAGTAGGAGTAATAGTTTCCTCCCCCACCTAAAGTGAAAAGTATGCGTAGTGTCCCACCAATACTCGCTCAAAGCCACGTGCATGATCTTGACCTTCTGCGTCGATGCCATCACAGCCACTGCGCTGATGAAGCCCCCCAGACCGAAATCAATCACCAGCTGCCGTGGACTTCTCTCTCCACCCCGAGCCACATCCGAGAACATTTCCCACAGCGCTTACAGCCTCAACATCTCTCCTACTCTTGGTAGTGGACAAATCAATCGGCCCTCGCCCCTGCAGGTAAGACACATCAAAGGTATGTTAATACCAAGTAACCTACACAAAAATATACATGTCATGTCAAAATCACCCAAATATATCAACAGAAAGATATAAATCCAGTCCTCCCTAAAATATCCCTGTCCCAAGTCGGAGTATTAATGGTTCAAATTTCAGCAAAAACCCGTCAAACCCGGAACTTTCAAAATATTTCGAAAAATCCGTCAAACTCGAAACTTTCAAGTCATTCAAAAAAACCCGTCAAACCCGAAACTTTCAAGTCATTCGGAAAACTCATCAAATCCGAAACTTTCAAAACATTTCGGAAAACTCGTCAAAGCCGGAACTTTCAAATCATTTCGAAAAACCCGTCAAATCCGGAACTTTCAAATCATTCGGAAAACCCGTCAAATTCGGAAACCTTTTCATATCATTTCAAAATTTACTCCGTCCTGAATTAACACACTTTAATTTTGAAAAACATAGCTAGGCATGGAATTTTTCTACCAAATTTTCTACAATGTCTACCCATACCCTCAATTGCATTAAACAAGAACCAATTTCAACAAATAAGCATAACAAGATCAAAAGCCCCAAATCGGGCAACAAGAACCCTAACTCCATCAAAATCAAATCTAAATTCAAAATTAATCAAGAAATTCAAGAATGCTTACCCTCCTCGCAATCCCCTCCTTGAATTTATGATTATCTCGAGCTTTGTAAAACTCGGTCGGATCCAAAGGAAGCTCGGTCGCTTGCACCGTCCTCCTGAACCTCTTCCTCTCATTGTCGATCCTCCTATGGCGACCTCGTTGTGCTAATCTCCCTTCCATAATGTTAATCTCTCAAGATTTAGGCAAGAAATCAGGTAGAGTGGAAGAATTTTCTCTCTTTTCTCTCTTCTCTTTCGCAGCAACAAAGAAATTTTCTTTCTGTCCTCTCTGGTCGACACCAGCCTTTAAATCTGTCCAAAATGAAGATGTGGCCGGCCGGCCTCTTTTACAGCATGAGGTATTTTTGCCCAAATTAACAATCAGCCCCTCAGCTTTTCAAAATTAATGCTTTTCCTCAAATGTTCTCATAAAACTCTTACGTTTTCGTCCCCTCTCTAGAGGTTAAAGTCCCGTTAGGTTTCTCTAACGTCCCCTCTCCCAAGGTTAAATTTCGGCCATCATTGTAAGCCCGTACAACAATCCTTCTTCGACCATCAGCCCGAACATTCCTCCCCAACAGAATCATAAGCCCGTCCCTTTAACATGAATTGAACCTTTCTTCTTCGTTTCTAACCAAATCGTTAGAACGTCGAGACTTTTATAACCGAATAGTTAGAACGTTAAACCTTTCTCCTTCGTTTCTAACCGAATTGTTAGAACGTCGAGCCTTTTCTAACCGAATCGTTAGAACCTTGAACCTTTCTCCTTCATTTCTAACCGAATCGTTAGAACGTCGAGCCTTTACTAACCGAATCGTTAGAACATTGAGTGTTTCTTCCCCATTTCCAACCGAATAGTTAGAAAGTTGATTGGTTCTTTCCCGTTTCTAACCGAATCGTTAGAAAGTTGATTGGTTCTTTCCCATTTCTAACCGAATAGTTAGAAAGTTGATTGGTTCTTTCCCGTTTCTAACCGAATAGTTAGAAATTTGATTGGTTCTTTCCCGTTTCTAATCGAATCGTTAGAACGTTGATTGGTTCTTTCCCATTTCTAAGCGAATAGTTAGAAAGTTGATTGGTTCTTTCCCGTTTCTAACCGAATCGTTAGAAAGTTGATTGGTTCTTTCCCGTTTCTAACCAAATCATTAGAAAGTTGATTGGTTCTTTCCCATTTCTAACCGAATAGTTAGAAAGTTGATTGGTTCTTTCCCGTTTCTAACCGAATTGTTAGAAAGTTGATTGGTTCTTTCCCGTTTCTAACCGAATAGTTAGAAAGTTGATTGGTTCTTTCCCGTTTCTAACCGAATCGTTAGAAAGTTGATTGGTTCTTTCCCATTTCTAACCGAATAGTTAGAAAGTTGATTGGTTCTTTCCCGTTTCTAACCGAATCATTAGAAAATTGAGTGTTTTTTTCCCGTTTCTAACCGAATAGTTAGAAAGTTGATTGGTTCTTTCCCGTTTCTAACCGAATCGTTAGAATGTTGATTGGTTCTTTCCCATTTCTAACCGATTAGTTAGAAAGTTGATTGGTTCCTTCCCGTTTATAACCGAATCGTTAGAACATTGAGTGTTTCTTCCACATTTCTAACCGAATAGTTAGAAAGTTGATTGGTTCTTTCCCATTTCTAACCGAATCGTTAGAAAGTTTATTGGTTCTTTCCCATTTCTAATCGAATAGTTAGAAAGTTGATTGGTTCTTTCCCGTTTCTAACCGAATAGTTAGAAAGTTGATTGGTTCTTTCCCGTTTCTAACCGAATAGTTAGAAAGTTGATCTGTTCTTTCCCATTTCTAACCGAATAGTTAGAAAGTTGATTGGTTCTTTCCCGTTTCTAATCGAATAGTTAGAAAGTTGATTGGTTCTTTCCCGTTTCTAACCGAATCGTTAGAAAGTTGATTGGTTCTTTCCCATTTCTAACCGAATAGTTAGAAAGTTGATTGGTTCTTTCCTGTTTCTAACCGAATCGTTAGAACATTGAGTGTTTCTTCCCCATTTCTAACCTAATCGTTAGAAAGTTGATTGGTTTTTTCCCGTTTCTAACCGAATAGTTAGAAAGTTGATTGGTTATTTCCCATTTCTAACCGAATAGTTAAAAAGTTGATTGGTTCTTTCCCGTTTCTAATTGTTCGGTCGAAACCTAACGGTTTATTTAAATTCCGCAAGCGCACGGGCTATTGAAGTATAGCGAGTGCAAGTACGGGTCGATCTCACGAGGACAGGGTTTACTTTGGGATGAATTTGTTTTTACTAAGGAATATAAGTAAGATTGGGAGAAATAAAGTTTGTTTTGAGAAAAGAATAGAACATACGCAGAAAATACTTTAGGAAAACTCTTATAAAATGAAGCATTCTCGGGATTGGAAATCATTTTAGCCAATTATTCATCATATATTCATGTCTTTGAAAATAAATATTTTCATTAAAATCAAGGATGGTACGTTAAGCCTACACTACTTCTCCTGATCAAGCAAGTAGCGTTTGTACCCTTCACTAATTATGCCCTATCTCTCGATGGCCCATAATTAGCAAGGATCCATTAAAGTTCGCAAATCAACGTACTTTTCATTCAAGGAACATTCCTAGGCCATTGAACTACTCTCGTGATCAATGAAACCTAGTTCCTTTATATGGTTCTGTCAATCGAGATTCTCCGCTAGGTACTTCTCTCGATTAACTGAATCATACAAGTTGGACGTCTCCAAAATGTAAGTCATTTTGAGGTTGATATAAAGAAATTATTTAGATGAAGAGAAATGACAAGACTTTTTATAAAAGATGATGAACAAAAGGCGTTTTGAGTTTCCAACCCCAATAATATGAGGGATTACTCACTAGCCATTATGAAACAAACAAACATAAATAATAATAAGAGATAAGGGAAGAAATACTTATGATTGTAAAGAGACGAAAGCTGAAAATAACTTCTGAATTTTTATTGCTTCTTCCAAAATACTTAAAGAACAATGATGAACACTTGAATCTTCAAGAGATTTGGAATTAATGATAAAGAAATCTTGTATATTCTGGTATATATTGTATTTCTAAGCTCTGATATCGTATGATGATCCTAAGACTGATTACAAATGGCCTATATATAGACATGAATGAGACTCTTCAAAGTGGTGCCTTCAAAAGGTGCCTTTTAATTCAGCAGACAACACTTGCACGACCGAGTCAAGGGAACTGCACGGCCACTCTGGCCTTGGCGCCATTTTTATTTTTGAACTGGTGAAAGTGCACGGCCGCTCCACCTTGGGCTGCACGGCCGCTCCAGCCTGGATTGCTCGGCCACTCTGGTCTTCAAGCCTCGGCCACTCCATGTTTTGGGGCCAATCTTGGTCTGGCAATGGTCATATGCACGGTCGCTCCTGTGCAAAGAGCACGGCCGTGCAGGCTGGGATTTGGCTTGTGTGCTTGATTTGGTATTGTTCCTCCATGGCTTTGACACTCGATTATTTCCAAGGCTCCAATTTGTTCATAAAGTGACTCAAAAACCTGTCTAAGAGTATAAAATATACCAAAGACATAAAATCGAAGATATATGACAAAATAAGCTAAAATAAACTAAATGCAAACTAAATGATACTAAAAACTAAGGAAATGATTGATAAATAATGAGATAAATGACTATATAATAGTCACTTATCAAACTCCCCCACACTAAGCTCTTGCTTGTCCCCAAGCAAGATTAGGATGAAAAAATGGAGAGGGAGGAAAAAATGCAAATGATAAAACAACGAGAATGATCCCTCAGAAAAATTTTATTGTTGCATGCCTATTGCCTTTGAAGATTGCCTCTAGCTTTCTATTCATATTTTTCACAAATCTTTCAGTAAGCAACAATGGCTGGGAGAAGGGCTAAACAAACAATCAACATACACATTTGAATCAATCGCAGAGAGAGAGAGAGAGAGAGAGAGAGAGAGAGAGAGAGAGAGAGAGAGAGAGAGAGAGATTACCGAGGTGAGCGAATCAAACGGCGACGGCGAGAGTGAAATTTTCAATAAGCGACGACAATGGCTGGGAGGGGGGCTAGGGTTTTATTTATATACCTATTTACCGACAGACACGCTCCGTCGGTATTACCGACAGACACGCTCCGTCGGTACTACCGACACCGACAGAATATTAAGGTTCGCCAACGGACTCAAATGAAATTTTTTTTAAAAAAAATCCCGACAAATGAAAATAAAATTTCATCGGTAATTGATGTTTGTCCGTCGGTATTACCGATGGACGCGGTTCGTCGATAAATTTTCGTCGATAATGAAGTTGTTTCTAGTAGTGCCTTATTAATAAGTAATAAATATCGTATTTGAATTGTGTATATTTTTAATAAATGTGTTCAACTTGTATATATTGGACATATCTTGGTAAAATTATACTAAGATTATTTCATCATTTAGAATTGCTACATTTGTTTAAGGAAAGATAAAAAAAAAAATGATTGCTACATTTGTTTAAGGAAAGATCAAAAACAAAAAAAAGGATAATCCCTTTATATCAAAAAATTAGTCTCATTTAAATAATTGTTAAATTATGTATGGATGACTGACGAAATGATGAAAGGATGACACCGATGAAAAAATATGAGGTTAAGGGAAAAATGAAAAAAATATGCAATTCGGGCTAAAACAAAATAGCAATTAGAGACTAAATAGGTACTTATGTCTCATTAATTCTAGAACAATCTTAATTACCTCCCCATATTTGGGCATATGTTTCATAAACTAACTACGTGTAAACCTTTATGCCACGAAGGCAAAAAGCGAAAAATATCTTCTTTAACATCTAACGGTACACTCGCCAAAATATCAAGAGTCAAGAATATCTGTCCGCTCCGTCAGGTCACCGCCACTGCCACCGCCAATGGCCACTCGCAGCACAACCACCACCACCGACGCCGGCGATAATGTTTTCGAAACACCGATCCTTGACGATGAGTTACCAAATCTTCTCCAGAGTATCTCCGAGGAAGGAGGCTACGCTTACGTCCAGATATCAACACTCGCAGCCGCCGGCGACATTAGAGCGGCAGAGGCGGCGCGTGAGATGGCCTGGGAGCAGCTTCACTCAGGTCCCTGGCACTCGGTGCTACCTATCTGGAGAGACGCGTACTCAATGGCGTGCCTCCACGTGGCGAAATTCCATTACCGGATCGGTGAATACAGGGAAGCACTTAGGGCGCTTGACCTTGGATTGATTATGGGAGGTATGGCTCTCCGTGAGGACTTGAATTCGGCTGTGGTAAAGGCGTCGGAAAAGGAGAGGGCGGTTAGGGTTTCGGAAGAAGTTGAGGGTTCTGTCAATGCCCAATCTAATTTCGTTAATCCGGCACTTAACGTGGCCGAGGTGAGTTCGTTTCGTTAGTTTAGTTTCCCTTGACTTCTCCCTCTGTATTATAGAAACGAATACTGCATTCTAGCTAAGTAAGTTCTATGTTTGAGCATGTTATTGATAAAAAAAACTCCCAGGTTAGATATTGGATTGGTAGAGAAATTACCAATTTCGATTGAAGTTTTTCCCTGTGCATTTATTACTGTGCAATATTTTACATGTCTGGTGATATATTTATCAGCAGAACATTGAAGAGGACAAGATTTCTTTTCATTGTGAAAGCCTGAAAGGACACCATGCTCAGACGGTCTGATAATCAACAATGATAGTAGGAGGATGGTTGCTTAGGTTTTTCCTGTTTTGAAGCATCAAGGCAGTTAATCTTGTAGAAAAAGCTGGATTCGATAGTTTTTCCAGTGGTTTCAAATCAGTACTTGAAGTTCTTTGTGGGTTTCCTTATGCTTCTCTCCACCTTCCTGTATTTTGATAACCCCCGTAGATCTGTTGAATTGCACAGGAAACACACCACTTTATTGAACCTCTTTCTGATTTAGTAATTACCTCATGGCACAAATATGTCCATTGCTTGGTACTTTCTGCCCTGAAATTTGACTATACTTCTATTAGAAACCTTTTACCTTTAAACAATGCATATAATTTCACTTGTGAATTCATTGAGATAAATATTTGGCACTCATTTTAAAGCAACTTCGATATGCATACCAGTGGCAGGTCATTCCAACAAAAGTTAGCATGAGGTCAACAACTTTAGATACATGAAAGTGATTCTTGAGTCTGTCAGTGGCGAACCCAAAGCATTTTTTAAGTTGGTACACAAATACACTATAAAGCTTCGGGTGAAAATGTTTGATATGGGAATCAAACTCACAACCTTCGGGTAAAAATCCCAGCAACTTAACCACTAAACTACACTCAATATTTGATTAAGGGGGTTCACTACCACCCCTTTAATTGGCTTTGTGTCCGCCCATGGGTGTTTTTATTTCATAATCTAACCATGTGATATACTCCCTCCATCCCATTCAAAGGGGCACAAAATTGGTCTTGTACGAGAATTAAGGAGAGTATATAGCGGAGTAAGTGTTGTGAGTATGAAAAGTGAGGTAGGAGAGAGAAAATGGGGTAGGGAATAGTAAATGGATAGTTATTGTATGACAAGTGGGTCCCAAAATAAGAAGTATTAATAAGTTTCCATTTTGGGAGTGTGCCCTTTAAATGGGACTCCCAAAATGAAATTTTGTGCCCCTTCAAATGGGACGGAGGGAGTATTCCCCATTTGACATTGATTTTGCAAGTTTGGTAGTTATGTAAATGGTGTCGTAGGCGTTGTAGGTGCCTCACCGAACATTTCTATAAGCTTAGCTTCTGTGTTGTTTTTAGTGAACTATATAGTACGAGCTTATTGATTAAGCTTCATTTAATTTATAGTTAAGTTGTAAGGTTTGTTTCAGTATAACATCTTAAACAATAATCTAAATAACTAACTCAGTAGTGAAGTTGAAGAAATATATTCCTGGCTGAACATATTGGACAATGTTTAACTTTTTTATCGTTGCACCAAGTGTAGGTGAATGATTGTCATTATTATGCGTGAATGTTGTTTATGTGTAAAATATCTCTATAGGCATGTATATGCCTTTTTGGTACTTCGTAAGTATATTTTAGCTATATAATCCCTCCGTCCCACTAAATATTACACTTTTGTGTATGGACACTAAAATGCATAAGTGATGTAAGTATAAAAAGTGAAGTATGGGAGAGAAAGTGGGTAGGGAATAGTGAGTGGATAGTTTTTGTGAGTATGCAAGTGGGTCCCATTAATTATAAAAGTATTTTTAAATTATCCATTTTGGGAAAGTGTAACTTTTAATGGGACAACCTTTTTGGCAAAAAGTGTAACTTTTAGTGGGACGGAGGGAGTATAATGTTCGATGCCTGCAAATTTGTATTGATGTCTTAAGTAGGGATTTTCATCATTAGTTGGCTTTGAAAACAAGTGTAAGTATTGTTGCAGTACATGTTTTGGGCTGATCCAGACAGAAGTTCATCCCTTTATTCAAATCTTGGGACCACAAATTAGGATATGACTCAACTCACCCTTTATCCAAATCACTGGAGGGGCTATTGATTGAAAATGATTGGGTTCTACTTTCTGATGTTACTCTTCAGAAGATTTTTTTTAGGAAGAGCTACTCATATCATACATTTTTGGGCAGAAAACAATGAAAATGAAGAGGAAAACCAGGATCTGGAAATTGGCACTAAGAAATGTGTATGTGTGTGTGTGTGCAGTAATATACACTATTTTCTGCTTTTGCACTTGGCATTTTTTTTTTACTTGGAGTTGGATGCTGAATCAAGTTTAGCCACTCAGAGCATTCTTTAAGAATTGCATACCAAAGTTGACGGCATCTTTAAATATGTGATTATTAACATTTGGTGTGACTCCCATTCATCTGTGGCTTTTTCCTAGTGTGCACATGGATAATTTCCAAAACTATTGTTGTCTGCGAGTTTTTTTGTCTCATAAAGAGTTTTATTGTCTCATAAAGAATCGTGTCATGATTCTTTAAGAATTGCATAGCAAAGTTAATGGCATCTTTAAATATGGGATTAAATTAACATTTGGTGTGACTCCCAAACTTTTGCATTCATTTGTGGCTTCTTCCTAGTGTGTACATGGATAATTTCCAAAACTATTGTTGAGTTTTATTGTCTCATAAAGAATACTTGTTATTGCTGCACAAACCTAAACATACCAACTAAATCGTGTCATGATTCTAGATTTTGAGTACAAGAATGAAGTGGGAAGTTGATATAACTGGTTGAGTTGGCGTGAAGATCAAAAATAGGTTTGTAACTAAAATAGCAAATGATACCCATTTGCTTTTTGTTCTCCTATTATTCCATCTCTTTGCCATTTTGATTCTACCCTTTATAATGACCATCTAATTTTAATGATATATTTGAATGGGCACAATAATCAGAACTTGTAATTCCATATTATTATGCTGTGTTGGGAATTGTAGGTACTGCAGGGTTTACCCACAAATTCGCTATCTCGTAACATTGTTAAGAAAAGATCTGCTTTGTCATTGGAGGGATTTCTGCGTGATTATTTTCTATCAGGTTCTCCAGTTATACTAAGTGACAGTATGGCTCACTGGCCAGCAATAACTAAGTGGAATGATATGGATTACCTAAGAAATGTTGCTGGCTGCCGCACAGTTCCAGTCGAGGTAATAACTGTCCAGTTGTTTACTCTTCAATTTATTTTCATTCGGCTTCTTTGTGTCTGTTTGATTTTTAATCACTTTATTCTTATCACCTTTCTAATAATTATTTGTGCAAAGTGTGGACATTTGGTAAAATCTTAATAAATGTTAGTGCACTAGTCTTTTCCCACTCTTTTAAGTACCATTTGTAAGTTTTTTGGTATAATCATAGGTGAACTTTAGAGATGAAAGCTCGTGATCTTGTGAGGTTGTCTGTTTGCTTCTATCACTCCCTTGTGAGGGTAGGTTTTTGGCTCTTCCCCCTCTTTATCATCTGTTCTATGATCTGACTCTAAACCCATTTGATACCCCTATGCCAAATACATTAATTTACTGACGTTTCAAGTTACCAAGTACTGCAAGTAAAATGATGGGAGGTTCAATGTCTTCAGAAGGTAAAAATGAAAAAAGAAGAAGAAAGATTTGAGCTCATTATGCATTTGATCTGATAACCATCTAGTGATAGTCTGGTGATATATGAAGTAGATGGATATGGTTTCACCTTAAGAATGCAAATCACCATTGACCGAAAGTGTACAGCCTCAAACTTTTTCCTAACCTTATCACAGAGCTTACTGAGATCGAGGGTCAGCACCCAAGCATATTAACACCTATATCTATTTGCAGCAGCATAAATGGTGAAAAAGAGAAGCTTAGGAACTTGGCAACCTATAATATGGAGAGCAGTGTAACTGAGATGATTAGCAGTGGTGACCGACCTACTATATTGTAGAATCCTTATGGTATTACATATACTGTGGAGAAGAGGTACCATGTAGGTGCCTTCAAAGCCCTTGTTGATCATGCCTAATTCTCCATCTCTCAAGCTTGACACGCAATTATGGTGCATATCGTTAAAGCCTAAAAAAGTGTTTTTTGAAACCTCTTGCAGGTTGGGAAAAATTATTTATCCACAGAGTGGAAGCAAGAGCTAATCACATTTTCTGAGTTCCTTGAGAGAATTCAATGCAATGGCAAATCTGCTGGTCCCACCTATTTGGCCCAGCATCCTTTGTTTGAGCAGGCATGCATACCCTCTCACATCTATGCTATATGGTGGACTTCTATATACAGTCTCCTAATCATCTGAAATTTTCTAAATGCAGATTGAAGAGTTACGAAGGGACATCGTTATCCCTGACTACTGTTATGTTGGAGGAACAGAGCTAAGGTCGCTTAATGCCTGGTTTGGTCCAGCTGGGACAGTGACCCCATTACACCATGACCCACACCATAACATACTTGCTCAGGTATTCAGATATTATTCCAAATCCTGATGGCGCCCCCGTTTTACTGTTTTAATTTCTATTATCATGTTATTTTCAGTTTCCCATTTCCTTATTTTTTGTCCCCGTGAGGGTGGCAGTGCCCGGCTGCCCGCATTTGGGGTATCGGAGGGACTGGGTGTGGGGTTGGATGATGTACTTTATTCATATCGTGTGATCTAAGGGGGATTGACTCGGGTTGTTAAATGAACTGGACTTGGAAGGCTCTTGTGACTATGGCTGGGGTCATGGAGAATTGGATGTGTGTAATGTGTCCTTGATGCTGACCCCTGAGACGGCTTTTGTGGGCGGATGACCGACCAGTTAGTAATATTTAAGTTGTTATTCAGAATTGGCTGGCAATGGTCATTTTCTTGTCTTTCTTGTAAATGCCGGATATGAATTGCATCTAAATTAAGTAGTAAACCGGGCATACTGCCTTACAAGATTCCATAAGTCAATGGCGGAGCCACACTGTAGCAAATGGGGGAAGTTACCCCCTTTAAACAGAGGATGGACTGTTAATTATGCAAGAGTGGGAATGTTTATCCCAGTAATATGTGTTTATAAGTTTATGTAGTTTTTATTTTTCTTTGACATAAGTTAGTTTGTTCACTAAAATCTTGGATGTAGTATTCTGCTATCCTGTGGGCACCAATGAGATACCCAACACCTTGCATTTGGTACCTCAGGTGTAGGGGTGGCAATTTCCTACCAATGGGTATACCCATTAAGATTTTATCATGCCTTAAACTAATGCACATTGCACCATGTACAATAGTTTAAAGCATTATAGTTTCAATGGATAACACCTATTGGGAAACCGAAACACCCATTTTGCCACCCCTACTTAGGTGTGCACTTTGTTGCCTATTCTAGTAGTTTAGACCCAGTATGCGGGCCTCAGTGCACCTTGTGTTGAGGTGCTCCTCCAGTTGATGCACACATTTAGCTAGAAAATAGATGAAAGCTGTAGTATGCATTTTATGTATAGTGTATGCCGCAGAACAGAGCTCTTATCTGAGAAAGTACCGAGTATGAAATTAATGCTGAGGTGTCAGAAAAAAGCCCACTCAAGCACACCCACCTAACCCCTTAAAGGGGCAACTATCTAAAAGGACAATAAAGCCCATATAAAAACCAATTGGTATTGCGGAAGAAAGATTCTGTAAATTGGTCTTTGTATTCAAGTAATTATGCTCGTCTTGGTTTTACCCATCGCTTGTTGGCACTTGGCATTTACTTTGGCAGTATCATTACCCCCTCCGTCCCAGAATAAATATTGATGTTGACTTGTCAAAATTTTTAAGGAAGGCGCTTTACTAACTTGTACAATGCTAAAATTGCACCAAGTTTCTTTCTTTATTTGGAAAGTGCGACATTTATTCCGGGACAGACGGAGTATATGGCATGTGAATCAATTGTTTTACACAGCCCCTGGAGGAGTTCAGTTATAATTCAGGACACTAAAAGCCCATATGCAAACCAAATGATGCGGAAGAAAGATTTTTATAATTGATACTAGTATTTATTAACTTATGCCCATCTTTTTTTACGCCTCGCTTATGTATGTGAACCTTGTTTTTTCTGCTTTACCTTCAGGTCGTTGGAAAGAAATATATAAGGCTTTACCCTGCTTCAGTGTCAAAAGAACTTTATCCTCATTCCGAATCCATGCTCTGCAATTCCAGCCAGGTAACTGCATTTTCAAATTACTTTATGAATGCTTCACTTTAGTTGTCGTGTAAGTTTAACTATTCCAGTCTGGTTACTGCCACTTGAGTCCCTTTGGGTTCAGTTAATTTCTTCCGATATTTTTCAATTCATTTATAGAAATTATACATGTTGGGTTTTGTCACTAAAAAAATTCAAGTTATCCTGCTTAAGCATGTCAATTCTAATTTCTCTTGGGTACTAGTAAGAACTTGAGTCATTCTAGAGGAATGCCCACATTATATTCATGCTCTAGCACTTCCCCACACTTGATCCGCATTTGGAAAGAGGAACCTAGGTACATGACAAGCCAGACTGCCAACTTGTCCAACAACAATAATAGGCAAAATAAATGCAAGACTGCACTCAAGCCCCTGTCGTGTTTAAGAACCAAGTCATATCAAGTTTTTGACCATTTGTGTACTGTATCTGTAAGTAATCTAAACTGCTTTTCCGTTTTAGTCAAAATCCATCATAGCACTTTCACCAAATCTGTTGAGCCAAGTATCTCTATTACTGACCAAGCTTGATCTACATTAGGTATACTGGCCTTGTAAAGTCTTAACCCTGAACACTGCAACTGTTTTAGGCCCAACACGGCCCTTAAACCAATGTAACTTTATTTATTGAGCTAAGTCTTATAAAATTCCAGTTACATACAGCTTGTTGCGTATGTTAATCAGTCTTAACTTTGAAATAAAACAAAATTTCGCCTCTTATTTTTTTTATTTTCATTTCCGAGCTTTCTACATTTGTTCATAAGAAATGTGCACACTCATGCATCTTGGCAATTATAATATGACCCCCTTCGCTCCAAAATGAATATTTATTTTTCTTTTAAGCGACATTCTGAAAATATTTACTTCATATAAAAGTTATTGTCAACGATTGCTATCCACTTTCTAAACTGTTAGTTTTGCAAGTATATAATGCTATGTGAACAATTTTTGGTAAGAAAATGGTAGCAAGAGAAGTTTTTTAGAAAATGGACATTCATTCTATGACAAATTTTTCTAGAGAATAGATATTTGATTTAGTCTCTCCTGGACTGTTCTCTTCTTCTATGTTTTTAGGTTATGTGTCTGAAATATATTTCTATTATTCTGTTGATGTTAATGGAATTTGTGGATTTGGATTAAAGGTTGATCTAGACAAGATAGACGAGAAAGAATTCCCCGACGTGGGTGATCTGGAATTTGTAGACTGTGTATTGGAGGAAGGGGAAATGCTTTACATCCCTCCAAGGTGGTGGCACTATGTGAGATCTCTCACTACTAGTTTTTCTGTTAGCTTTTGGTGGACTGATGCTGGAAGTTCGCAAGTTTCCTGATTTGGTAACTTTGTAGGGCTTCAGCTTCTCTATTCAATTTTTATATACGCCCAAAACTGAAAACCAGTAGTATTCTTCTATTTCTATTGCTGGAATTATCTCTATTAAACGTCACTAAATTATATTGTTGTATGTATATCTATGGCTGGATCCAGTTCGTGATTTTGAAATGTAGGCCCCTCTCTCTCTCTCTCTCTCTCTCTCTCTCTCTCTCTCTCTCTCTCTCTCTCTGTGTGTGTGTGTGCCTTCACAGAGTATATTCCTTTTTCCTATCAACTCTTTAACCTTTCTGTATCTCTATTCTCTATTGTGTGCCTCCATTTTGTGATGGAGATACTTTTGTGATACTCTTTTCCCCCTGTAATGATATTCCTATTTTTTTTAATGTCATAATTTGATTATCTTAGTGAATATTTAAAAATTGTTCATTATAGTATAATATAGTGATGTATTAATAACAAATTTTAAATTTTTATTAGGATAATTAAATTAACTTTAATTTATTTAATTTATTGGTTACGATGCTTCATTGGAAAAATTATTTCGGACGATAATAGGAGTATGTAAAATGTAAATAGAACATACCTAGTTGCTTAACTATCACATCCTCATTAAAGGCCGTTTGTTTCGGGGAAAATGTTTTTCGGAAAACTACCAAACACCGGAAAATTTGTTTTCCGGAAAATGGAGAAAATGTTTTTCCGGAAAATATTTTTCGTCTTTTCTAAGGAAGTTGTTTTCCGAATTTTTTCTAAGGAAGTTGTTTTTCGGAAAATGGGGTAAAAAAGTGGATGGATAATAATAATAATAATAAAATAATAAAAAAATAATAATACAATAATAAAAATAATATAATAAAAAATAAAATAATAATAAAAATAATAAAAATAAAATAATAATAATAATAATAATAGTAATAATAATAATAATAATAAAATAATAATAAAATAATAATAATCATAATAATAATAAATAATAAAAATAATAATAATAAAATAATAATAATAATAATAATAAAATAATAATAATAATAATAATAATAATAATAATAATAATAATAATAATAATAATAATAATAATAATAATAATAATAATAATAATAATAGTAATAATAAAATAATAATAATAAAATAATAATAATAATTTTCCGGAAAACATCTTCATTTTTCCGGAAAACGTTTTCCTTTTCCGAAAAATATTTTTCAGAAAATTATTTTCCGGAAGTCATTTTCCGGAAAACATCTTCATTTTCCCGAAAAAAGTTTTCATTTTTCAAAAAACATTTTTCAGGAAATCATTTTTCGAAAGTCATTTTTCCCTAAATAAACGTAGCCTAATTTGGGAGACTACTTATCAATAAATAGAGAATGGAACATTTGTCAATAATGTGACACTTTACATGATGAGTGCGTCTGCTGAGAAACGCGTTTCTCCATAACTATGGAGAAACGTGTTTTTCATAGCCAGAAGCTTTACATTTGATAACCAGAAAAAAAAAACCCAAGGCCAAGACCAAAAGCTTCTGGATATCCAGAAGCTTTGCATTTGATAGCCAAAAGCTTTGCTGATATCCGTAGCTTTGTATTTGATAGCCGGAAGGATGTGAAATGTATATCCAGAAAAAAAAAACCAAGGCCAGACAAAAGCTTCGGATATCCGTAAGCTTTGCATTTGATAGCCGAGGAAGCTTTGCGGTTGATATCCGCTTTGTATTTGATAGCCGAAGGATGTGAAATGTATATCCGTAAACCGTTAGGTGCATATCCGTAAAACCAGGTGCATATCCAGAAATGTGTTAGGGCATATCCGTAAATTGCTATTGAAGGTTTTGATATCTGAACCTTCAAATGTATATCCGAAACATTTTGAAGGTTTCTGATATTCATTTGAAGGTTTCGGATATCACTTTCATGGCTTCGCTATCTACCATCGTTGTCGCGACACGTGTCGGGCCGTTCTCCATAACTTATGGAGAAACGCGTTTCTCCCTAGATTTTGTGTTACATGATATATGGATGGATGCAAAAAGGAGAGCAGATATCTAAAACGCAACCATTATTGTGCGCACTTAAGAGAGCAAAATTCTCAACCATTATCTTTTCCAAGGCAATTAAAGTTTCTAACTTCGTGACAAGTGTAACATTCACATATCTAAACGTCACTATTGTTTTACACTTTATTTTTATACTTCCCGATACATAATAAATACTTCCTCCGTCTCAATAGTAGCTTTTCATTTTACTATTTTGGGTGTTCTGTTAATAGTTTTCACTTTTCTTTTTTAGCAAATAAATTTTTACTATTCCCTTCACTCATTCTCTTCTACATTATTTTAATATTCATAACACCATTATAATTTACTATTCTCTCCACTCATTCTCTCTCCTATTTTCAAATTACACTCACAACATTTTTTCTTCCCCCCATTTTCTTAATTTGCGTGCTTGGCAAAAAATGGGAAGCAATTGTTGGGACCTCTGTTCTAAAAGACCCCGCCTAAGGGCGTCTAGGCCCCGCCTAGGCGCTAGGCCCCTCTCCAACGCCTAGTTCTAAGCCCCGCCTAGGTCTTGACTAATCCCGACTAATCCCGATTAGTCCCCGACTAGTCCCCGCCTAGGCGCTAGGCCCGGCTCCGCCGCCTAGCATTCGCCTAGCGCTTTTTAGAACATTGGTTGGGACGGAGGGAGTATTGTTTTAACTTGCCAACATTTGATCTATTTGTTTGTATAACAATACTCATATCATCATGAAAAATTATATTAAAATTATTATTTATTTACAAATGTACTGTAACATTTATTTTGGAACAAATAAAAGAAATGTACAATATTTAATAGTATATAATTGGAGGAGTATTTTTATTAGTTATTCACGTAAGTCTGTGTTTCCGTTTATATGAGGACATCTAACCTCCTATATCCTTTTAAGTTACGTAATTAATTTGTTGAGACACTAAGTAATCACAAGATTTTGGGGGAAACTAGTTTCTCCTTAAATTATAGAAAGTCCTGTTTTATAAACTGTTCCTAAATATTTACTAACTACTTGCAAGTAAAAAAAAAAGTGAACTTTTTATAATTTATGGAGAAACTAGTTTCTCCCAAAACTTGCTCCTAAGTAATTGACATCTACGTTAACGACATTTTTTTAACAAGCTTCAATGAGGACATCTCATAAAACAGATGTTATTTAGTGACTAAAACAGGTGTTTGGTCTTTTGAAGTTTGTTCTCAAGTTTGATTTACTTTAGCACTTAAAATAAAATAAAATAAAAAAAATAAAAAAATAATAAAAAAAAATTAACAAATTGAAGAAACTTTAGTACCCTTCATTCAATATTTAATGCTAAAAACTTCCTTCAATTATACAACAAAATTCAACCTCGTTTCTTCTCCTTCATCAACATTACTGCATCAAGAAACTCTTCCAAAGCTTTCACTGAACACCCTTTTACCCCTTCCTTTCTTGTCGCATTCCTAATCACCCCCTCAATTTCACTACTTTTCCTCCTCATTTCCTCCCCTTTCCCTTCCCCATTCTCACTCATTACCATCTCAATCTTTTCCAATACATCTTCACTTCTCACCTCAAAACTTGTCCCTCTAGCCACTTCAACACACACTCCAACCTTCTCCTCCAACAACTTTGCATTGAAATATTGCTCCGCCGACATTGGCCAACCTATCAATGGCACCCCGTAACTCAACGATTCAAGCACCGAGTTCCACCCGCAATGAGTCATGAATGCCCCAATTGACTTGTGTGACAATATTTCCACTTGGGGTGCCCATTTTTCCACTATTAATCCCTTGTTTTGATCTCTAACGCGATCTACAAACCCCTCTGGTAACCATTCTTCCGCTTTGAACTCCGCGTTTATGTCAAAACCTAGCGGTGGACGAACAACCCAAATGAAACTGGTCACCCCCTTATCCAATGCTTTTGCTAGTTGCCTCATTTGTGTGGCTGAAATTGTGTTTTGTGACCCAAATGCAATGTAGACTACAGACTTGGGTGGCTTTGTATCGAGCCACTCTATGCATGATTCGCGATTAATGCTTTTATCGGTCAATGATCGACCTGTTTGACCACGACCGTTGACTGATAAAAGAATTGGGCCTATAGCCCAAACGGGCCGGCCCAATTTTCGTCTAAAATACAATAAGCCAATACTATCAAACTCCTCAATTGTATTTATCAAAAGCCCATCAGCATTTGCCCATAACGGAAGATTCCCGTGCTGGAACCTCGAAATAGGATCCGTACCATCGGCCTTCAAAACAGCCGTCCGCAGCTGAGAGATATGAAATCGGCCGGCTTCTGGAAAATCAGGCAACACAAATTCGACCAAATTGGAATTCCGGCCAGGCAAATTCATCCATTCCGAGTAATAACACGCCAATCCAAACCCGCCGGAGCCACTAAAAATCGCATGGTAGATACCAAACTCATGCGAAACCTCCGCCGACCACCCTAACAACATATCAGCAATCACACAAACCGGCGGCGCTCCGTTCCCGATGAGGTCAGCAAGTATTTTCTTTAACCCAGATTTGAGAGAGGAGGCGGCTTCAAAGAGACGGATGGCGAGGTTCGAAGGGAGGGAATCGGTGTTTTCGGCGTCGGGAGGGAGGTGGTGGTCGGAGCTGTTGAAGGGGATTTCTCGGAGGCGGATGGCGGAGGTAGAAGGGAGGATAGATCGGAGATTTTTGATATTGAGAGGGGTGTTTATGAAAGTGATCTGGTAAGAAGACAATTGTTCAAGTTTGAGAGCTAAGGCTAAGAAAGGGATTATATGGCCTTGAGCCATGAATGGGAACATTACTATGTTTTGCTTCTGATTCTCCATGGATGAGTGAGTATCTGAATATGAAGAACAGAGAGACGTAGAAGATGGATGAATAAAGGCAGTCGACAAGGTTTATAGGCTGAATTTGGATAGTAGGGACAGCTTGATTGAATTTATTGATTTGTTGGCATTTATGACGGTGGGTAGACACCTGAGTAATATTTACAAATATGCACAATTTTATTTTGACACAAGAATTAATAAGAAAAATATAAAAGATACTCCCTCCGACCCAATTTAAATGTCTCAACTTTTCATTTTGGGCGTCTCATTTAAAATGTTTCAACTCAAAAAAGAAAAGTTTTTATTACTATTCCACCCACTCATTCTCTCTCCTACTTTACTTTTACACTCACAACATTCTCTCTCCTAACTATTCCCCTCACTCATTCTCTCTCTTATTTAATTTTTCATACTCACAACATTTAAATTTTTTCTCTTTCCTACCTCACTTTCCTTAATTCCCGTGCCAAACCCATTTTAAGACATTTAGATTGAGACGAAGGGAGTAATATATTATGAGTGTAAATAATTGTATATAAGAGAAAATAAAATAAGTGAATATTTGTTATAAGTATAAAAAATAAGTAACTTTTGTGAAAAATTAGTTTTTTTTTAGGAAAAATTCCCCTCAGGCCCCTCTGTTCAGATTTTTTTTCCCTTAAAGAAAACTTTTTGATAAATCTCAAATAAGGAGTTATTCCCAAATTAAAATTCCTCAGACACCCCTAGGCTCTCCCTAGGCATGGGCAACGGGTTCCCGGTTCCGGTTCCGGTTTCGAACCGCCGGTTCCGATTCCGGGGAAGGGGGAACCGAGACGGAACCGCCAAAATCCGGTTCCCGGTTCCGGTTCCTTAATGTCGGTTCCGATTCCGGTTCCACGATTTTCCGGTTCTTTTTTTGTCCTTTTTTTTTTTTTTTTTTGAAACTGTCCAGGTGGGCGACCGCCCATAGCACTTTATCACTTAATAACGATGAAGGTTGACATTCATAAAACCAAAATAATTATACTAGAATGTGCATGTTCTGTAACAATGCTTCTGGATAGTTATAAACTTTTAAATCTCCTCCTCTATTCCTCTATTTAGGCTTCCATTAGAGAGTTCCCACCTTGGCCAAAACATTATGGTGTTGTTTCAAGTTACTTGCTGAAAGTTGCTTGTAAGTTGTAACCACCTTCTGCCATTAAGTTTGCTACTTGGAGCTTATGTGTAATTCACAGTCTGGGAGTAGTGGTGAAACATTATATTTTAAAAATCTGTTGCACAAAGTTTCTTGAAAGTTTGCAAACGTGTAAAGCTCCTAAACTGCGTATTCATGCCAGCAAAATTTGAACTGCTAGAAGTAAAGCATTGGATATGTCAAGATAGCAACTGTGAATGACCAGATATCAGCACGCTAAACTTTGTATAATACTCCCTCCATCCCAATATAAATGTTACCAACTGTAAATGCGCAAAGATTAAAGAATGAGGACAAATCCAATGATATTCATGTACTCAATCCAATGATATTCACGGGCAAATTTCGAATTTTTTTGAATTTTCAGCAAGAACCGCCGGTTCCCCGGTTCCGAACCGCCGGTTCCCCGGTTCCGGTTCCGGTTCCAAAACCGGCGGTTCACGGTTTTTGGAAAAGAGGAACCGAGACTGAACCGTGAACCGGCCGGTTTCGGTTCATGCCGGTTCCGGTTCTTGCCGGTTCCGGTTCTGCCGGTTCCGGTTTCGATTCGGTTCTCCGGTTCCGCTCGATTCCGGTTCCGATTTGCCCATGTCTAGCTCTCCCTCCCCTCACGTCATTTTCTCTCTTCTTCCCATTTTAATCTATTTACTCTCTCTCTCTCACACACACACACACACATTAAAAATTCTCTCTCTCCCAATCATCTTCGGCCGGCGACCTCCGGCGACGACATTTCTCTTTTCTTCCCTTCATCTTTTCTCTAGATCTTCTCAGTCACCGTACTGCTATATTTACAATATCTCCGGCCAGATCTACATTATTCCGGTTAGATCTACATTATTTCTGGTGAGCCCCTTCATCTTCTCCGGCGAGCCTCTTCATCTTCTCCGACATCATTTCTCCGGCGAGCCTCTTCATCTTCTCCCCGACTTTGCCAACATTTGCATCATTGTTCATCTCATTGGAGCCTATCAGGTACACAAAAAAAAAAACTACTGCTACTATTACCAACAAATTGTTGTTTGAAATGGAAAATCCTGGCAGGATCCAAGCAAGTTTTGGGCCGCGGGCCGATTCTTGCCGCTCTTCAGGAAGTGCTCCAGCAGCGGCTAAAGAGGAACCTAAAGAGGAAACAAAAGAAGAATCTGAGGAAGAGGGGGGTTTGTTTGGATTGTTTGATTGAGTTTTTGATTTTAGAGTGTTAAGGGTGTAGTGAGATTTTATTACTTGTTTGAATCACCACGTCGTTGAAATTTGGATTTTTGAAGGAACTAGGTTTATTTTGGATATTGATATTTAAATTATTGCGTTTCTGGAGCAGTGTGAATCACTTGAAAAGGTGAGAAACTGATTTCTATTCTATGTTTGTGGCTCTCAATGATCTAGCTAAACATGCCTGTCTCAAAGCCCAAGCATTGTTTTAAAGATTGCTTTAAAAATTATATGGGAGGGTAGGTATATGAATGTGCATTTTGATGGCAAAACCTATGTCTCGCAACAATAATGTGTTACAATAATGTGCATAACCAAACTAAAATCTTATATGTTACTTATAAGACTTATTAAAAAGTCTTATAAGTTACTACTTATAAGACTTTTTTACAACACAATTTTCAATGTTCAGATGGGTCTTATAACTAACTTATAAGACTTTTTAAAAAGTCTTATATGTTACTTATAAGACTTATTAAAAAGTCTTATAAGTTACTACTTATAAGACTTTTTTACAACACAATTTTCAATGTTCAAATAGGTCTTATAACTAACTTATAAGACTTTTTAAAAAGTCTTTTATGTTACTTATAAGACTTTTTTACAACACAATTTTCAATGTTCAAATAGGTCTTATATAACTTATAAGACTTTTTAAAAAGTCTTATATGTTACTTATAAGACTTATTAAAAAGTCTTATAAGTTACTATTTATAAAACTTTTTTACAACAGAATTTTCAATGTTCAAATAGGTCTTATAACTAACTTATAAGACTTTTTAAAAAGTCTTATATGTTATAAGACTTTTTAAAAAAGTCTTATATGTTACATATAAGACTTTTTTAAAAAGTCTTATAAGTTTATAAGTCAATTATAAGAGTAATTCGTTGTTATTATGAGAGTAATTCGTTGTTATTATTCAAAATTTTGATTTTTTTTTTTGTTGAAAATTAAAATTGTCTTATAATTTTGATTTTTTTTGTTGAAAAAATTGTCTTAAAATTTTGATTTTTTGGTTCAAAATTTTGATTTTTTTGTTATTATGAGATTAATTCGTTGTTATTATGAGAGTAATTCGTGTTATTTAATTCTCAAAGTTTCAGTGACTAAAGTATAATTTTTAGTTTTTGAATTGGGTAACCACCCTTCACACACGTGCAAGAAAGTAAGGATAATTATGTTTTTGTATTATCGAGGGGTGTCTGGGGAATTAACTAAATGTTGTTTCCTAAATTGGATTTAAATCTCCCCCAAGGGGCCCTAGAGGAAATTAACCTTTTTTTTTTAAATGTTATAAAAAATAAGTTTTCAGAACAATTCATCACTTTTATTAGTTAGACTTAGTGCTTTAAAACTAGTTTTTTTCTTATGTTATTATGTTACGAAAAAACTAATTTTTTGCAAGATTTTGACATAAAAAATGGATCTCATTATTTTTTTGATACATTTTATTGATTAATTTGAAACGACAAAAAAAAAAAAAAAAAAAAGAGATCTCCCAAACTCCCTTCTAGACAAAAAATTGGTTAAATACATTTTCTCAACTTTTATTTATAGATGTAGTATACGCAGAACTTACCGGCACCAGATCTACCTCAAAAATTATTAAACCAAATAACATATCTATCCTTATCTCTTAACCGATAGTGACAAAATATTTTACCTCAACTTTTCTTTATATCTATAGTATAAATTAAGCCTGTCCAGCTCAGCACGGAAACAGTACTTATTACAAACAGTTTCGTTTGACAAAATTCCCATTTTGTCCTCACTATTTTGTCTCTTTCCCATTTTGTCCTCACAACTTTGTATGTCGTACGACATACATGCCTTTTTTTTTTTTTTTGGTGATGTATAAAAAAAATAATCTCACGTAGCCTTGTACACAGACATGTACTAGTATGTAATAAATATAGAAATTATAACACCACAATACTCTCATAACTATTAAAATTAAAAACTAAACTCTATCGTTCATAAGTTAATTCTTGTAAATACAAACTTTAAAAATCATATTCATAAAATAAAGCATCAAGAAAATAAAAAATATATACTCCCTCCGCCCCAGTCCAATTGATACTTATTTTCTTTTTGGTTCGTTCCACACCAATTGATACTTACCCAAAATGGAAAGAAATCTTCACTATTTACCCACTCATTCTCTCTCCTATTTTACTTTTTCACTCACAACATTCTCACTCCTAAGAGCATCCACAATGGAAGCTTTTTGAGAGCTCCTTATTCATATGAAAAAGCTCTAGAGAGCTTTTTACTATTGTGAAAATGATGAAAGAGCTCCTTAGTAAGGAGTAGCTCTTTCTACAAAGAGCTAGCTTTTTACCTTTTTTTCATTAATACTACACATTTTCTATGCAAGTCATTCACTCTTTTTTACATATGAGACCCATAAAAAAGTTGAAAGAGGAGTTTTACCATTGTGAAAAAGTGCTTGAGGTTTTTAAGTTTTGAATTATAATGATGTGGCTCATAAAAAATATAAAAAATGCTATCTAGAGAGCTTTACCATTGTGGATGCTCTAACTATTCCTCCCACTCATTCTCTCTCCTATTTTACTTTTACACTCACAACATTCTCTCTCCACTTTTTCTCTCTCTTACCTTTTCTTAATATGTGTGCCTTTTTTTTTTTGTATCCATTACTATGTGACAGAGGGAGTATATTATAAGAAGAAAAATAGAAATAAAGTTGAACGGGCAACAATAGAGCTTCATTTTTTTAGTTATAATCCAAGTGACAATTGTCACGCATGCTGAACCAAACTGATTCCTATAGACAGCTCATATGCATAAAACTCATTTTTTTTTTTTTTGTAGTTTTTATCATAAACTATCTCAAAAAGATGTTATTTACAAAAAAACATGTAAATTGTGATATTACAAAAGGCTACTATTCTTTTCTTTCTTTTTTTTTTTTTAATTTTTTTTTTACTTTTTTTCAGTTAAAATAACTGATAAATGTATTTATCAATTGTTTATAACTGGTAAATTCATTTATCAGTTTTTAAAGTGTATTTGTGCTTGATTTTTTGGTTAACAACTGATAAATGCATTTATCAGTTGTTTATAAATAATAAATGCATTTATTAGTTATTTGACAGATAAACGCAAAAAAATAAAAAAAACATATTTTTTTAATATTTTTTTTAAAGAGTTTTTTGAAATATCCAAATTATATACTGTAGTTTTTTTTGTAATATCCATCTTTAAAATTTAGTTTTGGTAAATGCTCATTTTTTTTTCCTTTCTAAATCCACATATATCAATATTATACAACATTAAAAAAAAAAAAAACAGTTCGTTCCACATATATAAAAGCACTCGTATAAAAATGTCATGATTTTTTTAATATCGGTTCAGTCATTCTAGTTATCGGTTTTGGAATCGTAAAATCCTACCGAAATCACAAACTCGTTTGTTATTATTTATTACTCTAACTCTTTGGTAGCATTGGTATTCAATTTTTTGGATCCAATTTTT
The DNA here is from genome assembly GCA_022495995.1 of Adenophora triphylla var. japonica. Classification (NCBI taxonomy): domain Eukaryota; kingdom Viridiplantae; phylum Streptophyta; class Magnoliopsida; order Asterales; family Campanulaceae; genus Adenophora; species Adenophora triphylla. The sequence continues at coordinate 172,015 of JAFEMH010003521.1, forward strand.
TCTGTTTGATTTTTGATTTTTTCAATTTTCTTGCGCACACTTAGACAAAGCTAAAGCTTAAAAGGCAGTCATATTTATGTAAACATTTCAGTTGGGCCATGAAATTAACTCATCTAGCTATCGCACTAATTATGGTAAATATGTAAATTTAAAAATTGTTAACAAGTAATTTATTTTTGAATTGTCATTTTCTAAGTAATTATGAGAAAAGAAGTCTGTTCAGTCTTCAAATCAAATGAATATTCAAATTTTACGTTGAGTAATAAACTTAAGTATTTTAGTAAAATGAGTAACTAATATATCTAAGGATCTCACTATATTATATAGCTAGTTTAAGTGTGAATTAAAATTTGTTGTATGTTGAGAAAATATTTATTAACTTTTCCAAAAAAATAAATAAAATCATTTGGACGAAAAAAATTAAAATTTAGACATTTAACATAATACTGTATATTTTTCACTAATTCTCATGTATTATGTTAAATTTATACTCACTCCGATTTAAAATACATATCGTTTTGGGATTAAAAGTTTGATAAAAAATGTATATTGTTGTTTTATGGCAAAAATCCAAATTTAAATTTCATTGGAACTTGTTCCTTTTTATGATTTATAGTTTTTTAGTGAATTTAATGCAAGAGAGAGACCCAATCGATAAAGATATGTTTGGTACTTTTTTCATAAACTTAGCATAATAATTGTCATTTTAAAGATTTGTGTAAACTTATAAAACGACATGGAATAAATTTATTGAAATAGGGAGAAATAAATAAGTGTGTTGGTGGTGACTGGTGGGTGACGTGACTGGTTAGTCTTTAAACTGTAGACTTAACTTTGGATGCCTTTATTACTCTCTAGTTGCTTTTGTTGTTTTTCGTTGAGGTAGACGTATTTAGCACCTTCGACAACATTCTGGTATTTGTCTGGGAATGCATTAGACAACAACTCAATGTTATTACTCGTTTGTTAGCAAATAATACATTTTTTTTTTTTTTGATTTTCGTAAATATGATTTCTATATTATATACTCCCTCCGTCCCACGTGAATACAAATTTATTTTCTTTTTGGTCCGTCCCACGTGAATACAAACTGCCCAAAATGGAAATAAATTTATTATTTTATATTCACCCTACCCCACCCACTCATTCTCTCTCTTCATTTTCTACCACACAATTTATTCAACCAACTCCACTCATTTTCTCTCTTCATTTTCTACCACACATTTTCATTATCTTAATAATACTTCTTAATTATTGTGCCCAAGAAATTGGTTTGTAATCACATGGGACGGAGGGAGTATTCCCTCCGTTCCGGCCGAAATGTCTCAAAATGGTTTCAGCTCGGGAATTAAGGAAAGTGATGTAGAAAAAAGAAAAAGTTTAAATGTTGTGAGTATGAAAAATTAAATAGGAGAGAGAATGAGTGGGAGGAATAATTAGGAGAGAGAGTGTTGTGAGTGTAAAAGTAAAGTAGGAGAGAAAATGAGTGGGTGGAATAGTAATAAAAACTTTCCTTTTTTGGGTTGAGACATTTTAAATGAGACACCCAAAATGAAAAGTTGAGACATTTGAAGCGGGACGGAGGGAGTATTTATTTAATTTGTCTATATTTTAGGTTATTTATATTTATCTTAGGTAGATTTTAATTTAGAAGTAATTATTTTTGATATTTATCTCTCCTACTAATATACTGATCTTTTATTTGTATTATTTATCTTGTAAAATAAGGTGGGAAGAACTCTTGTTGAACAAGCAATGGAGCGGCAAAGGATTCTAGAAGACACACGCTTATATAAATGAGGAGCTAGCCTATACAAATGAGAAGCCGGACATTGAAAATACCACGGATTCTACGGCCTTCACCAAGATCATTAATAGAGAAATCAAGTTTTTATTAAAGAGTCCTTCTTATCCTTTAAGTTTTTGTTCCAAACCTTTTAATTCTTCAAGGTGTTTTAGTTATAAATCTAGATTTATGAAGAACGATTGTTAGGATTCAATTCACCATCCTTTACTACCATGTGCAGATTTTAGGATTGAATCATAAGTTCTAGACCTAGAGTTTTCGGTATTTTTATTATTTTGTTTTTAGTAGTGTTCTAAAGTGTTTAGAACTCGTTTAGTATTTAATTTCCTTCATTTCATTTGTTTATTGAACTTGTATTTTGCAAATTTGTGTTTAATGAAAAAATTTCAGCAAGCATTGTCGTGTTGAAGCGTTTAAATTCATGTTTATTTATTTCACTGTGTTTTACTTTAATTCTGTTCGTGTGCAATTGTGCATTAACTTGTTTTGACACTTGTTTGATAACTGTTACACACAAGTGACTGATTTTCAGAACAATTCTAGCTACAATTTTATCAATTGGCATCACGAGCCTTTTCTTGACACCATTAAGAGTCGATCCTTGTAGTAGCCATTATGAAATGTCAGCACAAATTCACAATAGGCTTTCTACTCTAGATGGTTCAAACTAATACCATTTGATTGGCGAAAATGTGTTTATACATCAAGGCTATTGACCACCATGCTTAGTTAAATATCTTTAAAGGATACACATTACCATTCGCTGAGTTTGACTCATTTTCCTCCGGTGGTAATAAGAAAAAGGAAAAGGTCTATGAACTCAAACCCGAGGAAAATTAGTCAACTAAGATAATTGCTAATACAAATTTCAATGTCAAAGCTATGGGAGCAATTTCTAGTCATGTGGATTCACACATGTTTCGGCTAATACAAAATCAAAGTGTGGCCTTGCTTGGGATATACTCCAACTTCATTGTGAAGAACCTATGTGTAACGACCCTAACCCTAGGCACTATTTTAGTATCATATTATATGACTTTTATATTAATTGTTGACTTTATGTGCTTTTAATATTATTGTTAATATTATGTGCTCATTTTATATCTTTGATTTCTTATATTAGGATGGGATGATTGGGAAATAAAATAATGTTCTTGGAAGAAATATAATGATAGAAATGAATAAAATAAATAAAATGTGGGTAGTTAGATTTCTTTGTGTAGGGGAAAGACTTTTATTAATATAGCATGGGGGCCATACTCCTTAAAACCCTCTCCTTCACTCCTTAGTCAAAAAAGATTCATACCCTCCCATACTTCCTTCATCCTTTTCATACTCCATCCTCCTCATTCTTCTCCTTCATTTTCTTTTACAATTTTCCATGGAAGCTCCCATTTGAAAGCCTCACCTTTCAAGTGGCTAGCAAGCTCAATCCCTCTCCATTTTCAAATTCGGGTGTACTTTCGTGTTCGGGGTGAAGAAAGGAGCACATCAAGCTAAGAAAATCTTCATTCCATCCCATATTTGCTAAGTAAATCTTCATTCCATCCCATATTTGCTAAGTAAGTTATTATGACTTTTTTCTAATAATTGCCCACTGTTGAAAGAAAATGATTTTTGATATTTTGAATAATGTTGATTGAGTTGGAATGGTTTAATCAAGGTTGAAATGATTTTAGTTGTAAAATGGTGATCTAAGATTGAAGGAGAAATGGTATAGAGTAATTATGAATGTTAATGATTTAAGAGTAAGTATTGAATGTGGGTTTAGCCAAGTTACTAAAGTTAGGAAGTGAATTATTATGACCTTCCTCCTATTAAATGATTATGAATGATTTGATATTGATTTGTGGTTATAATTGTGGTTTGAAATGTTAGGACACTCTCTTGGGTTGAGAAATGGAGTAATGACCTAGGAAAAAGTTGTTATTCATAGAAGTGATAAAGAATGTAAGAGAATGGGTTGATTAGATTAAGAACATAAGTGTGAAATGTGATGGTTAAATGAGTAGGAAATCCAAGTGTAAGTAGCATAGGTTAATGGTACTTTGGGGTTTAATGGTTTGTAATGACATTAGGAAGGTTGACAAATAATCTTATGTTCACAATTTAAAGGAAGCTTGTGTTGGATTTTGGGTTTTCTTGAAATATGGTCTTGGAGCTGCTGTTGGTGCCTGTTCTGGCCGTGGCACGAGTCGTGCCCCCTGGCACGAGTCGTGCCCATGGCCAACTCGTGGTTACGAGTCGTGATGTGAAAGCCAAATCGTTCTGATCAACTCATTGGGAAATTGGCACGAGTCGTGCCCTCAGGCACGAGTCGTGCCATGTGAGAGTCACGAGTCGTGCTTGCCAAAGGACGAATGAATCTGGGAAAGGCCAAAGGGGCACGAGTCGTGCCCTGGCCTGGTGACATTGAACTGTTTGTGGAGTTGTTTAAACCTATTCAACCTAGACCATAATTGAACCCTCTTTAACTTAGATTAAAGTAGAATGCTTGGGCTACACAATGAAGTCTTATTTGGTCAAAATGGAATTGTGGAAGTAGTTTAAATATTGTTCGGGAAATGGTTGATAAGCTTGAATTGTAACTCCACCAAAGTGGTTCAAACTTGGGAAGTAGATCTTGAACTTTTATTAAAGTTATCCGAGGTTGTTTAATGATTATGTAGGAATGGTTTATGATACATAGTGGCCTTACTTGCTCCCATACCCTTGGTGATTAATTTGAATAGTGTAGAAACTATAAGTTACACTATTACGTTAGTTGAGAACGTATATGTATTACATTGTTGTACTGTATTTCCAGTCTGGATTATTTGGCATATTGTTATGTTGTATCCCAATTGTGGATTATCTGGCATGTTGATATTACTGAGTACTTGTTTGTCAAACGTGGGGTATTTCAGTCATTTGCTTTATTTTTGTTGCTTATTTCGAGGGTATTTAAACAACTTTGTTAATTGTTTTCAACAGTTTTTTTCGATTAATAAAATTTCAGAGAATTTCTTCTCTTTTCTGATGGATTCCAGTCCTTCGCGTTTGAGGATTCTTCGCTTGAAGAGTTCTTGTGATTAGTGCGCTAATCACGAAACTTATCGGCTTCCGTGCTGCGTCAAGTGCTAAGGGGTTTGCTGAGTTGTTTGAAGCATAGTTTTGAGCCTGGCCGGAGAGAGCATACCGAGTTACCGACTGCTCGGTCTTCATATCTTTCTCGGTACGAGTTTAGGATGAGCTCAAGGTCGGATAGAGCCTGCGATCTCTACCTTCTGCTCACTGCTGCCCCAAAACCCATCTGGGCCTATTAGTGGTGTTCCTTGTGTTTAGCCGTGCATTGGCCTCACCCACAGAGAGAAAAATGGTGCCATTATTTTCATGCTAATACTACCAGAAAAGACTAAAGTCTAAAGCAAAAGTCAAGGCAATCCATGTCATAGTCCCATTTATTTATTCTGATTGAGATATTTGCACGCAAATCTCTAATTTTACTATTTTCCTAATCAAGCAATTGATGATAACAGTAATCATGGCAGCAATATATGCATATATTTTTCTACATATTTTCAATGGGGTACAGGATTTTCTTGATAATAAAATGGGCATTTCCAAGGTGTTTGATTTATCAATCCATGATGGAAAAAGGATTTTGCAAGAGTATAATCAACATTATTACTATGTGTAAGCTTTCAGAAGATCAGATTTTAACCTTGATTATGAAAAAAGCCAAGGCACCTGGTCAGTGCCTTGGCTTTGGCCATGGCAACAACAGAAGGAAGACACCTGGTCAGTGCCTGAGAGCCTTCAAGTCAAGTCTACTTATCAACAAATTTTCCAAGCTCGTCATCTCCTTGATTTCGGCCATGGCAACAACAGAAGGAATCGTTCACCCAATTTGAATGGAGATATTATTCCTCGTCCGTGTTTCATTTTTATTTCCATTGTCTCTCGCCCTTGTTCATGCGGCATTAGGCATAATCCGTATCACCCCTTCAATCGCCTTCTCTCCTACTCCAGTGGGTTTTAGGACCGTTTGTGAATATTTCCGTTGTCATATGTAGCTGTGCTCTCCTTCCCCGGCAATTGAACCAAACTAATGAAGCAAAAAATGGACGGTACCGGGTACCTAATTCGTCGATAACGAGATGTATTTCTGGACGAACGAACGGACGAACTGCTGCTAAGGCCCGGAGAGTTACCCCACGCAAATCCTCCAACGTGAGAGAGAGTGAGAATCGTGTATACTCCCTCCCTCCCACGATAATATGCAAAAAAAACCCTTTTGGATTTTGGACGTCCCACAATAATCTGCACTTTTCCAAAATGGAAATGGGACCCACTTCTCTCTACTCACAACACTTTTCAAATTTACTATTCTCTCTACTCATTCTCTCTCCTAATTTACTTTTACACCCACAACACATCATTTTTATCACCTTTTACCTTAATTCTCGCACCGGCCCAAAAAGTGCATATTTATGGGACGAAAGGAGTAGATTAAATCGGGAGAGGAGGCATATTATAATACGGAGAGAGTATGCACCTTCTTTTTGGGTGAGATCACTCCTTATATATCTATATATGATGAAGGTGAGAGCATGGAGGAGATAATTGGTCCTTATCTTCTCCTAGATTTTAGGGATAAGGTAATGAGTTGTCATAATTAATTGATCATTATCTATAAATTATCAACCCTTTATTTCATGTAATTATTATGCAGAATATTTCGTTCACCATTATTTATTATCCTACTTTTTATCCATCTATATTACAATAGGAGTGGGATCTAACCGCCACACAAAGAGCGGCCAGGATTCAATCTCACAAAAGACAAACAGCGGCTGTGATTTAATTTGGAAAAAAAAAACTTCTCACTTGATGCACCGAATATTAACTCTCCCCTCTCTTCCCCTAACCCGATATATTATATATATATATATATATATATATATATATATATATATATATATATATATATATATATATATATATATATATATATATATATATATATATATTATATATATTTTATTATATATATTTATATATATAATATATAATATATATACTTATATTTATATATATATTATATTATATAGTATATATTATATATTATATATTATATATATATATATATTATATTTTATATATTTATATATATATATATTATACGACGACACCTCCTCTAAAGTTTTTCATCAGAACCCGTATCTTCAAAAGTTCTAAAAAAATTCATGTTTCAATGTCTCTTGATTTCTTGGCATTAGACTATAATCAGTGTACCTTCAAGCTGACCAACCAACATTCTTCAGTTCGAAAGTATCGCTTGGATTCTAAGTGAGAAATGGGTATACATTGGTATACATTGTTCTCTAGAACCTCATTTCCTATTTTTTTCAGCAACTAATTAATCCGTGTCCAAACTTTCCGGTTGTATTTGGGGAGGGGAAAGGGGGAGATTGATTGAATTTTGAGAAACTATGGTGGCTCATATAGAGTGCTTAAAGTTTTTTATTTTTTATCAATCACCCAAATTTCAAATGTTTCAGATTTGTTTTTGCCTCCTTTTTCTTTTTCTTTTTCTTTTTCTTTGTGTGTGTGTGGTGGTGGGGGTGGCGATTGATGGGGTGGGGTAAGGGTGGATGCGGATATGGATAGTACAAAATGAAGATGCTTTATTTGTATAATATTTTAATATTTTTTTTCATATGATGTACTTATTGTTTTCTATCATAAAATGTTGAAGCTATATCATTGAAAACTTTTCAATGCCACAAATAGGTAGATCCTCAGTTTTCATTTTTTTTTAATCACTTTTTTGGCATAATTTGTCTCTTTATTTTCAGGTTAGTTTTGATGGTTTTACATAGAAGGTGGCGGGTACTCGATAGTGAATAATAGAGTAAGTTGAAGGTGATAAGAAAAAGAATAATGATAGATTAGGGGTACTGATCCGTGCGGTCCGCACGGGGGTTTGTACTAGTTTGAAACATTATTGATTTTGACCATCATATCCTCTAACCCGCTTGCAGATGTTTACCTGCTACTAGCCTAAGCCCGTGTCCAAGGCCACGTTTTTTGGTTTTTTTTTTTTTTTAATTTAAATTTTTTTTTTTAAATATGCCCGTGTCCAAGGCCACATTTTTTTAAAACTATTTTTTTTTTTTTTAATTTTTTTTTTTTAATTTAAAATAATTTTTTTTTTAAGGGCAAAATGGGAAAGGAAGTGAATAGTGAGGGCAAAATGGTCATTTCCGCGAATGAAACTATTCACACCAATGTTCAAAACAATGGTGCGATTTATAATATAGATTTCATTATTTTTGCAAATTCTTATTACTACGGGAAGAAATACTTTTTCAAGTAGGCCCAAATATCGAATCGGAACATTGGAAAGAGGGAGTATAAAGTTGGAACTCGGTTTTTGTTAGTGGATTAGTCCGTGAAGCCCCATTTTGGACTGGGCTTTTTCGCTTTACTAGCCCAAATATAGGTCAGCCTTTTATGAATAAATTTGTGATTTATTGTGGGTTTGGGAGTGTAACATTCCAAACGCTTGGCCAAACTCGCCACAATAACTTGTTGGACAAATTACAAAATATGACCTAATATTCATGAAACCAATTTGGAGTCTGACTTTTTAATTTTGGCAATTTAGGGCTTTTTGACATAATTTGTTAAAAAAATCAGTTAAATTATACTCCCTCCGTCTCACGTTAGTTGAGACTTCTTTCCCTTTTGGGCCATCCCACGTTAGTTGAGACTGTCCAAAATGGTAAAGGAATCTTCACTATTTACCCCACTCATTCTCTCTCCTATTTCACTTTTACACTCACAACATTCTCTCTCCTAACTATTTCTCCCACTCATTCTCTCTCCTATTTAATTCTTCATACTCACAACATTTTCTTTCACTTTTTCTCTCACTTACTTTTCCTTAATTGGTGTGCCCAAAAAGTTAGTCTCAACTAACGTGGGACGGAGGGAATATATGACTTACGTGTGATAACCAAATTGAATTAATTTTATATAAATAGTTGTTTTAAAGGGTTAAAGTAAGTTTATAAAAATGAAAGAGATGTGAATAAAACAAAACATTTTCTGTATAATAACTCAACCCTATTTTTTTATTTTGAAAAATATAATCCTTCCCAATTTCTATTCTGAAACCCCAATCTTCCCAAATCATACCCTTCATCTTCTTTCTCCATCAATACACCCCCACTACCCATGGCCGCAGCCCCATCCCAACCTTTTCCACTACCAACACTCCTCCTAGATCATATGACCCTTCACCTCTACTCTCTTAAATCACATCTCTCTCTCTCTCTCTCTCTCTATTTTTTAATCATCTTTCTCTCTCTAAGAACCCAACCCTAATCCATAAACCCCCATCTTCAAAAACGAATTTCTTTGAGTGTTTCTACATATTTTCGTGCTTATATGTTCGTGTTCTTGCGTATTCTTGCGTGTTTTTTTTAATATGGGTTAAAAATATTTGCCAAAAAAATGATGGTTTGGAGTTATTTTTTATTGATTGCAGATTGGTGGGGTGGGAAATATTAAGAGCTCGAATCTGGAAATATGAGAAGATGGGGGCTGATTGGATGGTAATGAATTTTGAATACAGTAAGAGGAAAAGGGTAATGATGGTGGTGATGGGGGGTGGCGGATGTACGATGGTGGTAGCAGATGAGTGGCTAGAAAAAGGAAGAAGGGTTGAAGGGGGATATTATGGAAAAATAAACTTTTTGTAGATAAGTATTGATTTAATTTCTTATATAAAAGATTTTTTTAAAAATAACATTGTCAAAAAAAGTAGCCGAAATCTTGTGAAAAACTAGTTTTTTCATAACATAAGAAAAAACTAGTTTTTAAACACTAAACCTAACTATTAAGATGGATGAACAATGATGAAAACTAATTTTTTCATAATATTTTGAGAAAACTAGTTTTTCACAAGACCTACTCAAAAAAGTAATAGAAATTAATTATCAATCTTGAACTAAATTTAAAAATTGCATTTAACCCTTTTAAAACAACTATCCATATAAAATTAATGGAAAAAATATACTATTCACTTTTTACGTGTTTCACCACTGAACTATTTATTTTATTTTATTTTTGCATACAACACGTTGAATTAATTTATTTTTCATCCATGATTACTATTACTAACGGGGTTACTTTTTTCCCATTAAATAATCATGTGCAACGCATGTGGTCATATTTTAAAAAAGTATTTTCGATACTTCACTCTTATTAACTTTTTGTGGATTTAAATTGTTGTAAATTAGTCCTTGACTTATTAATCTTTTCACATGTCTCTAATCTTTTTTTATTTTTCACTTTAGCTATTTTATAATTACTTTTGTTTTCAATTACATTATCTTTCCCATTAAATATATCACCAACACCCACCACTCACCACCATTTGTCACCACTTTCTTCCACCGTCTCGCCACCACCTTCTGCCCCAATCTCACCACACCAAAAGACGTCATCCTAAATTTGTTCAAAACCCAAAAACTTCAAAACAACAAAAATATCAAACATTTCAAACTCAAACAACCAAAATTGAAAACCCATAGATTCGTCATCAACCACTACAGTTTGAACGGAGAGGCCGAGGGAAAGAAGGGAAAGAACCATAGCGTCGGAGTAATCAGAGGGGAGAGAGAGATTTGATTAAGCAATATAGGGTTTAATCTTATCGACAACAGTGGTGAAGACATGGTAAGAAAGGTCATAAAGGGAGCGCCATTGGGTGTCGCGAAGAGGGGCTTCCATGGCCCATATACGTTCAGTGGAGAGGGCGCGAAAGGCGGAGACGGAGAATTGAGAGGCAGAGGGTGAAGGTGGGCGAGCGGAGGAAGGAGAGGAAGGGCGAGAGTAGGGGAGGTAAGAGGGGACGAAGCGATGGTGAAAAAGAGGAGATGGGCGGCGGAGGTGGAGGTGAGGAGGGAGAAAGGGGTGGAGGAAGAGGTGGTGGCGGCGTGGCTGTCGGAGGGAAGTGGTTGGGTCAAGTTGATTTTGGAAGAGGGGTGGGTGGGGTCTTGATTTAAGTTAGGGTTTTATTTTTAGTTTAAGCTCCTAAACCTTTTTAAAAGATAGTTTAAACTTTGTTAATTTGATTTTTAATTTTATACTAAACTATCGAAAATATCTCTGAAAAAATGTCACATACAATGGCACATATCTTTTTAAAGAGGAAAAACTAACCCCATTAGTAAAAGTGACCGTTGTATGCAAAAATAAATTAGTTTAATGTGTTGTATGCAAAAATATATTAGTTTAATGTGTTGTATGAAAAAAAAAATCAGTTTATTGGTGAAACACGCAAAAATTGAATAATATAGTGATTTTATTTGCATTTTTTCCTAAGATTAATACAATTTGGTATTCACATGCAACTCACATATAATTTAACTGACTTTTTAATGAATTCCGTTAAAAGCCCTGAACTGAGCAAAAAATGTCACATTAGGCTCTAAATTGCCAAAATTGAAAAGTCAAACCTCAAATAGATATCTCCCGTGAACTTTAGCCCCTATTTTGTAACTTGCCCCAACTTGTTTGGATGGAAAACCTGGGTTTCCGTTGGGCGCCCTCAGGACGCAGGATTTTGCGTTTTCTAAGAATCTGCTCTCCAGCTTTTTCAATGGCCGCCAGACATCAGACATGTACACCATTGAACAAAAGATTCTACAGTCTGAGCCGAGGTATGTTTTCTTCTCAAGTACATGTCTGTTCTGCTTGTGTTTGGGACTTCTATTCATTAGAAAGATGGTAATGGTATGCACTCCAGGTGTTTGTATTTTTGCCTGACCCATGTTCTTGTATCTAATTGCTTATTTTGATAAACAAGCACTTAAATAGGTTGAAGCCGGATTTGAGCTCACAAACATATACTTCCTCCGTCCCAAAATGATCTTCTCTCTTTTTTTACTGTTACTAAAAACTTTGAGCAATAATTTTAGGTCGATTTAATTATTCTCTCTTTTTTTACCATTACTACTAGAAACTTTGAGCAATAATTTTAGGTCGATTTAATTATACAAATGAAAATCTAAAACTTGTTATTGATACACCATCAACAATACTATCAATAACAAATTTTAGATTTTCATTAAAATAAAATTATTTTGGGACGGAGGAAGTATACAAACAGCCACTTGTGTGCTTCCCTCACACCTAGTGTTTCCCAATGACCACCAGGGTTCTCTTTAGATTAATCCATGACTAAATGCACATAAGTGATATCTAAGCTTCATTTAGGCAAAATGATAATGCAAGTGAATGAAAGAAATGTGATCATCAAGCTAAAATCATAATTCAAATACGATATCATTTTGAAATCATACTTAATTTGTTACAAGACAACACATTCATATCCTAAATTCATCTTGTTCACACATAAACTTCTTCAGAAACAACAAAAATAACCATATTTAAAACTACTTTCTACTTATGCATTGTAGCTTCTAGCCAAGTATGCTAATGGTCCCACTAAAGATGCCGCAATATACGTCGCAGGTTCAGAATGACTATAATCCGTCCTATCATCTTTATAGAAATCATTCTGGTTCGGACCTCCAACCACAGCTCCGGTCAAAACGTTAGGATTAGTGTTAGAGGTATAAAAGAACAATTGAAACCCGCCTTCACAACCAAATGATTGTCTATGGATGGCATACGAGGGCAATGATGATCCTCTGTGATGAACTCTTTTCGGATAACTTCTCCCGTAACCTACCATATATGACATTTGCATCGGGTTTTCTCCTAAAATATAGTCCACCTGAAATTAAAATTCGAAAAATTAAGTCAACTTAAAGTCAACAAAATCAATGGTTGATATAAGATTATATAGCAGACCTGTTTCTTTGCAAGATTACGCAGGGCACTTGGCATGACTTGCATGTTCCCACAGTAAAAGGTGCGTTTTGTTGCGGCCATGTATTTGGCATAGGTTGTAAGTAAGAAGGTTATGGATGTTACATATTGGAGATTACTTTGATCTAGTTTGTACATTAGACCCCCTGCATCAAATTTCAACAAGTATTAAACATTAAGTACCAAGAAATATTGATATATTCATGTCTTATGTATATATAGGACGCACACACACACTAAATTAATTTCTTAGGTGAACTTTTTCTTATACGACAACTATTTATGAAGCACGTGTCTATACGTACCTCTTGTATATTGGGTAGTTGAAGATGGAGAACTCGGAAGAATTTTACACATGAAATTCTCGGCTTGTTGTCTAAATGGTTCAAAAGCCGGATCTTTTGTCAACAAATTCCTCTGCAAAAGCAAGATAACTTTAAGAAATTCAAGAACAAATGCAGAGTATTTGTAGACACAAACATATACAAATTATGCTATGTATTTTGTTTGTGTGATAAGAATATGGTCATTTTTACCCTTGATAGTAGAACCCAAGCACCAGCAAATTTGTTATCCCAACTAAATATATCAGGTACGTCGTTAGCTCCAATAGATTTTATGAAGTTAAAGTAACCTGCATCATTTGTTGCTCTTAGCAGCCATGCAGCTCCCCATACCAATTCATCCTGACAAATTCAAAACCTATCAGGTCGAAATACAATATATATATATATATATATATATATATATATATATATGCGTGTGTTGTATAATTAATACGCGCGTATACGTTTGAAAGAAAGGTACCTTATAACCCGAATAGGAGCAATAAAAGGGACAAGCCGCAGAGCCAAGTGAGTCACTATAAGACCCTCTATACTGACTAGCAAACTGAAAAACATTCTTAGCCGTTCCAAGAAGCAATTTTGAGTATCTTGGGTCAACTTTACGGAAAACCATAGATGCGGCAGCTAAAGCAGCTGCAGTTTCGCCAGCAACATCCGAACCCGGGTTGCTGGCAGAAACGGAGTAGACGGATCGGACGGTATCCATATCCTCTGGCCTCTCCCAACACTTGTGATCAACATTAGGGTCACCCACACCAACATAGAGTTTTCCAGGGGTGGCCCTGGCACATTTTAAAAGGTAGTCAGTGCCCCAACGGATTGCAGCTCTTGCTGATTGTAGTTGGGGGCCCATGGGCTTTCCATGTTCTAAGGCTCCCCATGATAACATTGTGACTGTGAATGCCATTGGGAAATTGAATTTGACATTGTCTCCAGCATCATAGTAGCCTCCTGTTAAATCTACCTGCAAATTAAAAGTCATAAAATTTAAGTATCTTATAAAATGTTGCGCAAATTCTGCAGCAGATTATATTTATGATGGGCACCTAGATGTTATGTTATACAAGTAAGTATATGTTGGTTGATTGGTTTTAAAATAAATAAAAATGTATTTCTTTTAAATAAATTTTGTCTAGAATATATTTTGGGGCCCACATTTAAAACCAATAGATAAAATAAAATATTTAAATTGAAAATTGGAAATAATAGTGTGTCGAAAAGTAGATTGTTGATTGTTCTGATCACATGCTTCCCACAAGGTGAGACAAACAAGTAACTAAAATAGTAAGTAAATAAATTAATAGAAAAGGAAATGTCTATTTTCAGCTTTATATGCTTTTATTTTCTCCTGTCTTTTTCTCTCTGTTTTCCCCTCTGTCTTCCCCCCCGAAGAACCCAATGCGTACCGGTCATGTCCATTTTATTTCATTATCATACTCACGTACATATTCCTTTTTTAACTCCGGTATTTAGCAAATAAAATTGAATATTTCGAAATAAAACAGAAAATTATGCCAATTTATTTTTTTGTTTTACTTTAGTGCTTGCTTATTTGGTTAAATAAAACAAAACGGACATTCTATTTTAATATAAATTTTCATCTATTATTAGTTGGGATAATATCAACATTAACATTAAATCGAATCACTATTCTTGCATACTAAACGAGTATTATAATGTAGACAAAAATTTCAAATTCCATAGGTAGTTTGGGGAAGACGAAAGTGCCTAACACCGACCGCTTTGTCCTAATATAATATAAATCAGCAAAAAAAAAAAAAAATTGCTTTTGAATCAACAATAAATTTTTAAAAAATATATTGTAATTTATTTTGCGACGGAGAGACTATTTTAGTAAACTCTTGTTTTGTTCTCATTGGTGTTCAAATGCTAAGCACCAACTCAGAGTTGGAATCACGATTTTTGTTCTGGAGAATGTAGCATTAGAAGGAATATAAAGATTCTTAGGACAAATTTACCGTTATACAAGTCCAAACTTTAAAAAAAATATTAAATTAAATGCAACATTTATTACGAAGCGAAAGGGCTTCTGTCTCATTTTGAAGAGGAAGTTGCAAACATTTAAATTCATAACAAGAAAATATACAATTTAAATTAACCAGAAAATGAAGGTTAATATTGTACATTGATTGAGAAAAAAAAAGAAGGTAGTGAACGTACATGTGCTAGAGCACCATCGTTGAGAGCCGAGACGGTCCGCCAGGCAACTAGGTGATTAGTTGCCGGAGTCCGGCCGGACCTCTGGGCCTCGAAGTACATGAACGATTTTGCAAGGGCATCCCTGTAATTTTGGGTTCCTTGAACTTGTGGAACAAAGAAATTGCCCAAAATCAAGAAGAGGAAGAAGAGGAAGTAAGAGGAAGAGGAAGAGGAAGAGGAAGAGGAAGAGGAAGTGGAAACTCCACCACCCTTTATCATTATGGATGCCATGCTGCTTTTTTTTTTGTTTCCCTTCCAACTGAACTTAACTAACCCCTTTATTTATATTACTACCAATTGGCCCTTCCTTTTTGTTACTCAAACCTATCCATAAATAAGTGACTATTCATATGATTTTGTATCTAAAAATAAGTGAAATTACTTTTATTTTATTTTTGAAAGGAAAGTGCAATATATTAGGAAGTTAATAAAGTTACCATTAAGATATATTCTTTCTATTTCAAAAAGTTTCAAATTGAATTGAATGACCTATTTTATGATTATAATCAAAATGTTTATTATACTTTGCAATATATTAGGAAGTTAATAAAGTTACCATTATTTTCAATTGTTTATTATATGGTGTAAAACTAAAATTTTGAAAGTGAATAATCAAAATGTTTATAATTTTTTCTATTAAAAAATAAACATTTTCAAAATGAACCTAATATTCAAAATGGTCATTTATTTTTGAGCGACAGTATTTTATCGGCCAAAAAGAGTTGTAGCTCGAGTGGTCACCTGATATCTCTATCCATACGAGAGTTTAGGAGTTCAAACTCCACCGAATACATTTTATTGCACTTCCAAGTGTCACTCTAGTAATATATTAAGCCATTAATTAATAAAAAAACCTAATTTAAAAGGTTATACTCCCTCCGTCCCAATAAAAGCTTCACCAATTACCCAAAAGGGCGTCCCGTTAGAAGCTTCACCTTTCCTTTTTTGGACATAAAATATTATTATTTCCTCCACTCATTCTCTCTCCTACATTATTTTAATACTCACAACACCATTATAATTTATTATTCCCTCCACTAATTCTCTCTCCTATTTTCAAATTACACTCACAACATTTTTTTTCCCTCCCATTACCATAATTTCCGTGCTCAAGGAAAATGGTGAAGCAATTGGTGGGACGGAGGGAGTATTATTTTATTGGATATCAGGCAACAGTTATACTACTAGCTCTGTTCCAAAATAAATGATCAAAAAATTTCAAATCCGCTTTTAGGCAAGAATAAATTAATTTTTTTGTCATTTATTTTGAGACAGGAGAAGTATTATTTAAGAGGGCTAAATCTCATTTATAATAATTTATAGTATCAAATGATGACAACCCCAGTGATAAAAAATGTGGTAAATAGAAATAATACAAGAGGTTTGATCTCATGGTTTGGACGAAAAAAGTATCATTTACAATGTGTACTTGCTATGATGTAAGTTTAGAAAGTAAATAGTAAAAAATATTCATAAATAAATGTCTATTTTTAATTTTAATATGAGTTACTAAAAACTACCTCTATTAAGGATCATATTTTATAATAATAAAATAAATAGAGAAAAATATTTGGTAAAAAAATGTTGAAGGACAGGTTTTGTTTTTTTACAATTTGACATATAAATTCTAAAATTTAGACATTCATTAGGGACAGAGGTAGTAACAGATTATTAATAAAACTTATTTTTATGAGACGGAGAAAATGTAATATTAAATTTAATTTCATATGGGAAGTGTTTTCTTGAGTTTATAGTTAACGGAAGTTAGGCTGATATGCAATTAGTCTCCTTATTTGAGGACTTTACAATATTTTATTGGGATATACCACTCCCCTCAACGTTAATTTAGGCTTTTTCCATAAAGTTGCTTATTATTCAATCTAATATAATTAAAATTAATTATGATGTCTAAAGTTTCAATTAGTAATGCAAATTTCATGCGTACCAAAAGGTTGACTTGTCATCATCGAGTTTCCTGCCGAGGTTTTACACAAGGTGTCGGGATTTCCTAGTGACGATGGACCGGTAATTAAGCAAGAAATCAAGGATATGATTTTTAATTATTAATTAATTTCATTAGATGTTGTATTTGTACTCCTTCGTAAACCTTAATATTTATTAATTGAGTATCCAATCAACGATTGTCAAATCATTTGTAACATTTTTTTTCAGTCCTAGCATTGCTTTAACAGAAAATTTTGGAGGAAATTTGTTTCTTCTTCATAATAAGTTATAAAAAATCATGTTTTTAAATATATCGACTTGGTGTTTTAAAGCCTAAACTCACTGTTTTAAGGCCTAAACTCGCTATTTTATTTTCTAGAAACTCACTGTTTTAACGCATATACTCACTATTTTATTTTCGATGTATTTTAAGGCTTAAACTCAATATTTTAAGGTCTAAATTCGATATTTTTAAGGATGAAAGAGCTTTTTATAACTTACGAAGAAACAAATTTCCCCTAAAACTTACTCTTGCTTTAAAGCATACCCCTCTCAATTCAAACAATACAATTTGATTTAAGGGACAATTACCAAATCATTCCTCATCCTAATAAAAAGGACCACCAAGAAAGCATATTTTGCAAATTGACCACCAGGTCCTAACATTATAGGTAGACATGCATGTCAATGGCAAATTAGGGAAAATTACACTTGTGCCCTTCATTTAATGACGTGGCACGCGTGGACATATTTACATTCAGCCTTTCTGCGCTTTTCCTTTCATTCTTCTCTCTCTCTTTTTTTTTCCCCTCAAAACTTTAAAATGAAATATCTTAAGATTTAGAAATCAAAAAAAATATCTGAAATCATCGTTGTGTTCGTATCGTCAATACGAATCAAACTAGTAGAATCAACATATAATCTTGAGCAAATTTGAGAAGTTCTCAGTTGGTTTTGATAAGTTTACAGTTATTTTTTATATTTGTTCCAATAACAATTAAGAGAAGTTCACAGTTGTTTAGCTAAATTAATAATTTCTCCATGAAAATGACTATTATTTACTTAATTCACAGATTTTTTTAGTTAAGTTCATAGTTGTTTTAGTTAAGTTTACAATTATTTTTAGTCATTTATAGCATTTATTTTTGCAATTTTATGAGATTATTTGACATATTTTTTTAAGTTCACGGTTGTTTTTTGTTAAGTTCACAGTTATTTTAGTTCTTTATGGCCTCTATTTTTGTAATTTTATGAGATTATTTGACATATTTATTATGTTTACAGTTGTTTTTACTTAAGTTCACTGTTGTTTTTTATTAAGTTCACAGTTGTTTTAGTCCTTTATAGCCTCTATTTTTCAATTTTATGAGATTATTTGACATCTTTGTTATGTTCACAGTTGTTATTACTTAAATTGACTGTTGTTTTTAGTCTTGTATTTCTATATTTTTGCACGTATATATGATTATTTGACATACTTATTAAGTTCACAGTTGTTTACAATTAAGTTCACAATTGTTTTTAGTATTTTATGGCCTTTATTTTTTTTTTTGCAATTTTATGAAATTATTTGACATATTTATTAATTTACAGTTGATTTTAATTAAGTTCACAATTGTTTTTAGTCTTTTATATGGTCTATATTTTCGCTACTTTATGAAATTATTTAACATATTTGATAAGTTCACAATTGATTTAACTTAATCTCTTAATAGTTGGTTTAACTATTAATAAGAGATTAAATATATAATTATAAAAATGAGAGACAAAATGAAAAATATATTTCTCTCAACCATCCCTTCCCCAAACCCAGATTCATGCTCCGGCCACTTCATCCATCGTCCCGTATCCCTTCCTCCCTTGGCACCCACACTTTTGCTTTCCTCCTTACTCCAACTGCCACTGTCAATTTCAAATCTAAACAACCCCAATCATATTTTTGATTTTCCCTAATTTTCAGACCGCCATTTTTATGAAATTTCAAAGCTTTGATAAACAACAATAGTAGGCTGTTGAAGGTGGAGATGAAATTTCGCGGCTGTTGAAGGAGACGAAGAAGATTAGTGAAGGAAGGTGAGAATGGCCGATGGGGATAAAGGCAGAAACGGTAGAATGACTAGGTGGGATAGTTTTATATTGTTGGGTAAAGGAGGACTAGGTGAAATTTTGATTATAATGTTGGATTAGTTGGTTAAATTTCAAAATTTTTGTCTTAATTGATTTTTTGACTTGGGTGAAGGACTCAGTGGTAATTTTTCCTTGATTTTTAATACGACAATTAAGAAAAAATGTTAATAAGTGAGCTTTACTCCAGTGTTCTAAAAGACCCCGCCTAAGGGCGCCTAGGTCCCGCCTAGGCGCTAGGCCCCTCTCCAACGCCTAGTTTTAAGCCCCGCTTAGGTCTCGACTAATCCCGACTAATTTCGACTAGTCCCCGCCTAGGTGCTAGGCCCGGCTCCGCCGCCTAGCATCCGCCTAACGCTTTTTAGAACCTTGGCTTTACCGAGTAGAAAAGAATGAGGTATGAGAGAGAAATTAGAATAGGAAATAGTAAGTAAAAATTTGTTGTTAGTGTAAAAGTGAATACTATAAAAAAAGAATATTACTACAACAGTACAACTTTTTTATTTTAAAAAGTGTATAATTTCAATTGAGAGAAAATGAATATTTTCATATAAAATTGTTCATTTAAAAGACATGACAAATATATATAAATATTTTTGTAATTCAATATTTCATTTTTTGATTTTGAAAATATGCTATGAAATATGAAGAGAAATCAATATTGAAATTCTTGAAGGATAAATATTTTTTTGAAAATAAAATTCACTTGAGAAAATTATTTTTATAAAAACTTAATAATAATAAGCATTTTGAAACGAAAAGAGTGCAACTTTTCTATAAATATATGGTTAAAGGTTCTAATTTTATTAATTGTCACTTTGTCAATAAATAAATGCAAAATTTAGGAGTAATTCTCAAAAAAATTCTTCGTAATTGGTTTTTGATTTGTTTACTTGTTTTATTTGTATATTTGTTTGTTTTCCTTCATTTGCTGCTTTTGATTTCTCTCATTGTTAAAATCCTCTTGATTTCTCCTCTTGTTAAAAGTCTTTGCTTTGTATTAAATTTCACATTGATGTTCTTGGATTTTTATTTGCAATTTTTATGGCTTTAATTTTGTCGGTTAAGTCGAAGGATAATGCTCGTGGTGTTTATTGGATGTCAATGTTCCCTTTTTATAAGTGCAAAAATATAAGGGGACTTCGGTTCAAAATCTTGCGTCTACTAAAGATTGTCTTGTTTGGAATGTTTGGTCGACGTTTTCCTGCCAACTCGTAGTAGGCTCTATTTTCTCAGATTATCAAAGTTAAATCTTACTATTTAGCAGTTTATTATATTGCCAATTGTAAGTAATTGTCATGTTTTACTTGGCCAATCGTATGGATGTCCCAGAGTCGAGTTCATATGTGGATTCAGTGCATGATTGATATAAACATGATTTTTCATGTCCCAAGTATATTCAAAGATTGCAGCATATTGGTTTTCAAGTAATTTTTAACAACTTTGTAATTTATGTATTTGGTTAGAGTGTAAAACCATGTGCATTATCATCCCCATAATTGTAGTGATAGGATTGTTAGTCAGTCAATATATTGTATATCTCTTTTACATATTTGTGCATATTTATTAAGTGTATAGAATATTTAGGACTTTATGTAATTTAGTTATATAAATGATAAATCACAGAAGAGAAACTTACGTTGAGTTTTCTCCCCATATTTCTCTTATTCTTTATGCTATCACGATCCTCTTGAACGGAGTCATGGTACAACCGACTGATTCCATAGCTTCAGTCACCTCTTCGTCACCCTTTTTCTTTCGCTGCCACCCAAACTCTTCCTCTCAATCTCAATATCCAGTCCAGAGATCCCTATTTTATACGGTATCCACTATCTATAAGATCACTACGACTGTGACAAACACAGTCCCTCTGTTATCCAAACTTCCGGATGACTCTTCTAACCCCGACTTGGTTTCTTTCATCAAGCATCAAGTCTAGTACTTAGCTGGATTAAGGCGATCGTCTCAGCCAAAATTCAGTCGAGAGTGAACCCCTGTGACACAGCTCCAGCTGCCTGGTCTCTTCTCGAAAAACGCTTTGGAGGAAGTTCTCGGATTCATATCCAAAAGCTCAAGACAGATTGAATGCCCTTGCCAAGAAACCCAACACCACCATTGTTGACTATTTCCTTCGAGCTGTCTCTATTTCTGACGCCTTAGCCAAAGCACAACCACAACCACCACCGTCGGGTCAAATTTTTTTAATCATTTTAAATTTATTTTTAACAACTCCCCACTCCCACTACCACCACCTCAATGTCAAAAAATATTTTTTTATTTATTTTAAAATATATTTAAACAACTTTCCCACTCTCAAGCAATTTTTTTTAATTCATAATAAAATTATTTTTAACAACCCTCACCACCCTCACCTAGAGCCGTCAATACGGGATAACGGGACGGGACGGGATGGAATCATGTTGTCCCGCGACTTATGCGGGACGAGACGGGACGAGACGAATTTTCGCGGGACTAAAATATTTCGTCCCGTCCCAAATCTACTGCGGGATGCGGGACCCGTTGACTAGGCGGGATTAAGCGTTGACTAGGCGGGATGCCTCCAAGCCACGGCCAAGGCCGGCCAAAGCCAAGGCCATGGCCACGGCCAAATGATGCTTCCTACCCAGCTTTAGCCTCATATATATACCCACTAGTCATAGTTTACTTTCTTGTTCTTTAAATGTGGGATATAAGTCCTTCAAGGCCACGGCCAAGGCCGAGCCAAGGCAAGGCCAAGGCACAGTTTACTTTCTTTTTGTTTCAATGTGGGATAAGTCCTCCAAGGCCACGATCAAGGCCAAGGCCGAGCCAAGGCTGAGCCAAGGAAAGGCCGTCTTGGCCAAGGCCAAGGCACAATTTACTTTCTTTTTGTTTCAATGTGGGATATAAGGCCAAGGCAGAGCCAAGGCCGAGCCAAGGCAAGGCCAACTCATCAGTCATCATCAAGCCTTTCAACTTGAACGTCGCGGGACGGGACGGGATGGGCGGGACCGCACTATGTTGTTGGGATAGGAATAGGAGACCAACCTCGACAGTTTTCCGGAGGAGTCTGAGGCGGGCGCCTGGGGATTGCGAGGCGGGCGCCTCGCGAGCAGTCTTCTTGGCGTTGTTGAAGTTTGCTTGAGGCGGCCGCACGGCCTAGGGCGAGGCGCGCGCATCGGCGACCGAGGGGAGGCTTGGCGTTGGAGTCTTTTTTCAGGCGGCCGCATGAAATCCTTGAGGCGGGCGCCTCAAGGCCGGCCGAGGAATCTGCTTCGTGGGCCTTTTGCATCTTCTGGGCTTGAGCTAGGTTTTTGGTTATTTTTATCTTGAGCATATATAAAGCAATGTTCCGCCCCTTTATTCATTGTAACACATAATTTACATACATAGTGCAAGATCCTGGCTTGGTAGTGCCCCCAGACGTAGCCAATCAATTTGGTGAACTGGGTTAACAATTTCTTGTGTTCTTTTCTGTTTCGTTGATTTCTTGTGCTTGGTTTGTGTGCACTAATTATTCTTGTAGGTTTGCTTGGGTGTGGAGGGCCATATTCACAACAACTGGTATCAGAGCTCTTGGTTTAGGATCAAGGGAGTTGTTTCAAGCAATCAAGAATGGGCAAGGACAAACAAGCGGTGGAGAAATTCGATGGGTCTGATTTCGGATATTGGAGGATGCAGATTGAAGATCTCTTGTACAACAAAGATCTCTACAAGCCTCTGAAGGGAGTCAAACCTAAGACGAAGATCGTGAAGAATGGGAACTCATGGATCGGAAGGCTTTAGGGGTGGTGAGATCCACTTTATCAAAGTGGATCGCGAAGACTACCAAGAAGGCTACAACCACCAAGGAGCTATTGGATTATCTTACTGAGAGATTTGAAACTCCGTCTGCTGCAAATAAGGTTGATTTGATACGCAAGATGGGTAGTCTCAAGATGCAAGAGGGAGGATCCTTGGCTAAACACATTGATGAAGTTTATGGATGTCATAGATTCATTGATCATGCGGTGGCGATCAAGTTCGATGACGAGGTTCATGCATGTCCGTTGCTAGCTTCTTTACCGGCAAGTTGGAGCGGAACGGTGATCGCAATCAACGCTTCAACAGTAAGAATAAATTGAAGTATGATGATGTTAAAGACTTTCTTTTAGGTGAAGAAAATCGCATGAAGAAGTTGGGGCCATCAAGTGCTTCGGGATCGGCTTTGGCTACTACTAGTAGGGGGAAGCCGGTACTAGCAAACAGGGAAGGACCGAATCAAGGGAGAACGTCATGAGTGGTAAGGTCAAAGTCATGGAGAACAAACCAAAGGTTGCAAAGCGGTTACTGTTCAAGGCTATTATTGTAAGGAGTTGGGACACTTTAAGAGGGATTGTCCAAATCGTAAGGGCAATCGGGCGAATGTGGCGCCGAAGGTGACGATGTACCGGTTCTCGAGTGTTAGTAGTGCACTAGAATCATGGGTGCTGGATTCGGGGCATCATTCCACTCTTGCGGGCATAAGGAAGAGATGGAGAATTATACTTCCGGTGATTTCGGAAGGTCTATCTAGCCGATGGGGAGCCTTTGGAAATCAAGGGGAAGCGGGGATGTCGAATAGGAGCATCGGACGGGAAGGTTCTACATCCGAACGGGGTTCGACACATTCCGGGTTTGAAGAAGAACTTACTTTCGCTTGGGCGCTTGGATGATGAGGGTTACAAGGTGACTTTCGGCCGGAACCGGGTTATTACCAAGGAGGATTGTGAGATCGCTCGGGGTAATAAGGAGGGTACTTTGTATTTGGCGAACAACACCAAGGATAGTATCGCGGTGGCGGCAGCCAAGTGGTGATACTCGATTTGTGGCACTGTCGATTGGGTCACATGAGTGAGACAGGATGAAGGTACTTTGTTCCAAGGGTCTACTACCGGGTTTGAAGACGATCAACGTGGGGATCTGCGAAGATTGTATGTTTGGCAAACAAGGGAGAAGTAATTTCTCAAGGACGGGTAGGGGATCGAGGAAGCAAAGTTGGAATTGGTTCACACGGACTTGTGGGGGCCATCTCCGGTTACATCTTCCGGGTGGTGCGTCATATTACATGACTTTCATTGATGATTCTACAAGGAAGGTCCGGGTCTATTTCTTGAAGGGGAAAGATGAGGCTTTCGAGGTGTTCAAGAAGTGGAGGGCTTTGGTGGAGAATCAAACGGGACTTAAGCTTAAGTGCTTAAGATCGCACAATGGTGGGGAGTATGAGCTTACCGAGTTTAGGGAATATTGTGCCGCGAATGGTATTCGTATGGAGAAGACTCCAAAGAAGACTCCACAACTCAACGGGTAGCAGAGAGGATGAACAGACTTTCAACGAGCGGGCTAGAAGTATGAGATTGAAGTGTGGACTTCCGAAGACGTTGCGGGCATATGCAGCTGACACGGCAGCCTTTCTTGATCAATAGGGACCGTCGGTTCCATTGGGGAATGGAATTCCGAGGAAGCTTGGAGTGGCAAGCGTAAACTGTCCTTTCTTCGCGTATTTGGCTGCGTTTCTTATGTTCATATTGACTCACGAAAGAACTAAATTAGATGCTAAGTCTGTTAAGTGTACGTTTATTGGGTATGGCGGGGATGACTTCGGGTATAAATTTTGGGATGATAAAAACCATAAGGTTATTCGTAGTCGAGATGTGGTATTCAATGAACAGGTTTTGTACAAGGATAGAAAGGGGGCATCTGATGACACTAGTTCGGAACCGGAGGTTGTAGAGGCCGATATTCCGCACTCGGGTGGGAGCAGATGGGCCCATGTTGACCATGGTCAGGAGGTCATTGAAGATGAACCACATACTCCAGAACCAGATATTCCGCTGCGTAGATCCAACAGATTGCGTGGATCACCTGACAGGTATACTCCTTCGAATTATTATTTGTTGTTGACAGATAATGGGGAACCGGAATGTTATGCGGAGGCAGTTCGTAGTGTGCTTTGTAATAAGTGGAAAGCTGCGATGGATGATGAGATGGTCTCATTGAAGGCAAATAAAACTTGGGAGTTGACTAAACTACCTAAGGGGAAGAAGGCGCCGCATAACAAGTGGGTTTACGGGATCAAGGAGGAAGCAGACGGTAGCAAGCGTTACAAGGCAAGACTGGTTGTTAAAGGGTTTCAGCAGTAAGTATGGTATTGACTACACCGAGGTATTCACTCCGCTTGTGAAGATGACCACTATCGAATGGTTCCGGGGATAGTAGTGGCGGATGACTTGCCGCTAGAATGTATGGATGTGAAGACCGCCTTTCTTCATGGGGATTTGGAGGAGGAGATCTACATGGCACAACCAGAGGGTTACGTGTCTAAGTGTAATGAGGAGCTAGTTTGCAGATTGACTAAGAGCTTGTATGGCCTTAAACAAGCTCCTAGGCGGGTACAGGAAGTTTGACGGATTCATGCACGACATTGATTTTATCGTATGTGAGGCGGATCATTGTTGCTACTTCAAGAACACGGACAATGGGTATATTATCTTGCCGTTATATGTGGACGACATGTTAATAGCGGGCTCTAGCAAGAGAGAGGTAAACAAAGTTGAAGACTCGGTTGTCGAACGGTTCGAGATGAAGGATTTGGGAGAGGCAAGGAAAATCTTAGGCATGCGGATTGACCGGAATAGGGAGTCGGGTAGATTGGTTCTTTCGCAAGCGTAATATGTTGAGAAAGTCTTGGCAAGATTTTGTATGGAAGGGGCAAAACCAACGGGACACCATTGGGTTTGCATTTCAAGTTATCCGAGAAAGACTCGCCAGTGGACAAGGAAGAGCGTGACAAGATGGAGAGAACTCCATATGCTTCACTGTGGGGAGTCTCATGTATGCAATGGTGTGTACAAGGCCGGACATTGCACATGCGGTGGGAGTTGTCACCGGTTCATGGGCAATCCAGAAAGCAACATTGGGAAGCGGTTAAGTGGATCCTACGATACTTGAAGGGTACTGCTGGTAAGGCTCTATGTTTTTCAAGCAAGGAAGTGGTGTTAGCGGGTTATGTTGATGCGGACTTGGCATCAAGTGATCTTGATAAAAGAAGGCGTACTACGGGCTATGTGTTTACATTGGGTGGTACAGCCTATTTCTTGGGCTTCTAAGTTACAAAAGATCGTGGCTCGCCGATCGCGAAGCGTAATATGTGGCGATGACTAAGCAAGTAAAGAGATGGTTTGGCCGCGTAACTTCTTGGGTGAACTTGGGAAGACGCGAAGTGGTAATATTCTCTACAGTGACAGTCAGAGTGCAATTCACTTGGCAAAGAATCCGGCGTTTCATTCGAGGACAAAGCATATTGAATTAAGGTTTCACTATATCAGACATCTCTTGGAGGAGAAGACTTTGTGGCTTGAGAAGATATTGGGATCGGAGAATCCAGCTGACATGTTGACGAAGGTTGTGAACCTTGAAAAGTTGAAGCTGTGCAAAGCTTCAATTGGGCTTGAAGAATGAGGGAGGAGAATGGCACTACCATGATCGAGGTGAGCACTAGGAGGACACCAAGGATGAGTTGAAGAACGGATACGGGGCTTGTATATGCGGTTGATCTCTAGGTGGGAGATTGTTGGGATAGGAATAGGAGACCAACCTCGACAGTTTTCCGGAGGAGTCTGAGGCGGGCGCCTGGGGATTGCGAGGCGGGCGCCTCGCGAGCAGTCTTCTTGGCGTTGTTGAAGTTTGCTTGAGGCGGCCGCACGGCCTAGGGCGAGGCGCGCGCATCGGCGACCGAGGGGAGGCTTGGCGTTGGAGTCTTTTTCAGGCGGCCGCATGAAATCCTTGAGGCGGGCGCCTCAAGGCCGGCCGAGGAATCTGCTTCGTGGGCCTTTTGCATCTTCTGGGCTTGAGCTAGGTTTTTGGTTATTTTTATCTTGAGCATATATAAAGCAATGTTCCGCCCCTTTATTCATTGTAACACATAATTTACATACATAGTGCAAGATCCTGGCTTGGTAGTGCCCCCAGACGTAGCCAATCAATTTGGTGAACTGGGTTAACAATTTCTTGTGTTCTTTTCTGTTTCGTTGATTTCTTGTGCTTGGTTTGTGTGCACTAATTATTCTTGTAGGTTTGCTTGGGTGTGGAGGGCCATATTCACAACATATGTTGTCCCGCGACTAATGCAGGACGGGACGGAACAAATTTTCGCGGGCCTAAAATTTTCCGTCCCATTTATATGGTGGGACGGGACGTCCCGATGGGACCGTCCCAACTTGAAGGCTCATCCCTCACCCCCACCAACCCAACCACCTACGGTCAAACTCTTTTTACTCATTATTAAATTAATTTATTTTTAATAACTCCCCCACCCAACCCCACTTCCCTACTGTCGGTTACCCCCTACCCCCCACACACACTCTCGGCTACCCACCCTACCCTATCACCACCCTAGCCTACCATAATCTTACCATTTACATTTCCCCAACCACCCTACCATACCCCACACCCACCCACCTCACCTATATGAATCCCCACCTTCTACCCTACCACCCCACCTCCATCACCCTACCTCACCCTATCTCTTTTAACTTATCTCAAATTGTGTTTGTATCGAAAAATAATTCCTTTAATTTATTAAAAACATGTAAATATTTTTCGAAAAATATTTTACTTACCAAATAATCGAAAACATGTTTATGTCATTTTCCTAAAACATTTTCATTTTCTGAAAAATATTTTAAAGAAAATCATTTTTCAAAAGTCGTTTTATGCGGAACAAATGTAGCCTAAGTAGCCTAAATAAGAACAAAATTGTTACTTTCTTCATTATGTTGATGTTGTAGTAGTAATTGTGCTTTTCAAAAATTGTGAAAAGTGTACAACAGGTAACTATTTTTATTTTAAATCGGAGGGAGTATTAATACTCCCTATTTCCAAAATATATGCCATTTTGAATAAAAAAAATTGTTCAAAATAATTTTCGCTTTCTGGCAATAAAATCCTTCAAATTACTCTTTACCTTACATTGGAAATTGTTCCAATTGATTGTAAAAGATAATTGTGAAGAATCGGCTGAACAGGTGGGCGACCGCCCAGGCCTATTGGGCTACCGCCCAGCCTCAAATCTCAACAACGCTGAAACGTCTGTATAAGTGGGCGACCGCCCAGGACAAGTGGGCGACCGCCCAGCTCCAAATCCAAACAACGCTGAAACTTCTGTACAACTGGGCGACAGCCCAGCACCGTAATTCTGGCGTATTTTGTTTCCTTATTTACAGTTGTTTCCAATTCCTGTTTAGCCTAGGTTTTGTTCTCCTTTTTAGAATAGTACTCTTTATACCAGATTTCATTGTAACCTATATATTCACAAGTCGATTAATGAGAATTCAAGTTTTGGGAAAACCCTAAATTAATTTCATACATGGTATCAGAGCGGTATCATACACAAGTCTAAATCCATGGAGGAAAACGATGCTATCGTCAATAATCCCCCTAAAATTGAAGATGTAGTTAGTTTTGCTCTTCGTACCGGTGGAGAGCGTAGTCGCGACAATCCTGATAAATCGCATCTCACATGTACTCATTGTAAGAAGACGGGTCATGACAATACCACATGCTTTGAATTGCATGGATATCCGGATTGGTGGCTTGAGCAACGCAATAAATCCAATGCACGTGGCGGTAGTGGTCCGCAAAATGGCCGAGGCAGGGGTTCTTCTCGCAGCAGCACTGGAACTACAACAACACCGGATCGTGGCCCTGTTACTGTTGGTGCAGCCGCTGTAGGATCTCCTTCTGTGGCTTCTTCTTCATCATTCACAGCTGAGCAATGGCAGGCTTTGGCAAGCCTTGTCGGTAATTCTCAAATCTCAAATGATCGTCTCCATGGTAAGTTTGATTCGACTTCATGGATAATTGATACATGTGCTTCAAATCATGTAACCGGAAACGCCTCGTGTCTCCTTAATTCTCGGACTATACCGGCTTGTCCTTTCAGATTGCCCAATGGGTCATCTGTTTTGGCTCATACAAAGGGATCTGTTCGTCTGACGGACACCATTATTCTTTCTCATGTTCTTTTTATTCCAAACTTAAGCTGTAATTTAATTTTAGTTTCTCAACTATCTGACGATATTCACTACACTGTCCAATTTAACTCCTTTATGTGTGCTATACAGGACCTGTCAAGGAACCTGATTGGAATGGGTGTTAGGCAGGATGGACTCTACTACTTTCGCGACACATCTTCAGCAAATATAATGTCTCTGTTACCGGATCACCTTCTGTGTTGGAGCGTGACATAATCGCTTAGGGTACCCTTTCGAGAATATAGTAAAGCTTCTTCCCTCAGTTAGTCACACTTCTGGCAGTTTACATAAACCTTGTGATACTTGTTTTTGGGCTAAACAATCTAGAGATAGTTTTCATGTTAGTGACCGTAAGTCTACTATAATTTTTTAGAAGGTTCATTGTGATTTATGGGGTGCATACACTCATTCTTCTTCTTGCGTGCACGGTATTTTTTAACTTTGGTGGATGCTTTTTCCCGAGCTATTTGGGTTTATTTGTTAATTGATAAAACATAAGTTTTTTGTATGTTTATGGCTTTCATTGCAATGGTAGAACGTCAGTTTTCTCAGATAATTAATGTTGTCCAATCGGATAATGGTACCGAATTTAATTGCATGCTTGATTATTTCTTTTCCTCTGACATTCTTTTCCAAACATCTTCTGTTGGTACCCCTCAACAAAATGATCGAGTCGAGTGAAAGCATCGTCATATTCTGAATGTTCCTAGAGCGCTTAGATTTCAGGCTCATTTACCTATTTTCTTTTGGGGTGAAGCAGTTCTTACTGCTGCTCATTTGATTAACCGGACTCCTACTCCCCTCTTAGGTAATAAGACTCCCTATGAGGTTTTGTTCAGAAAATTGCCTTTCTTTGACTCTCTCCGTGTTTTTGGTTCCCTGTGTTATGCCCATAATCAGAAGGCCAAGGGAGATAAGTTTGCCAGTCGTAGCCAAAAATGTATATTTGTGGGCTATCCTCTAGGCAAAAAGGGGTGAAAGTTGTTCGATCTAGAGACAAAAAAATTTTTTGTCTCCCGGGATGTGAAGTTCTTTGAGACCATTTTTCCTTACAGTGATTTATCGACAGTACCTCATACCCCAGATTCAGTTGAGATTCTTAACCAAGAGGCTGATTTTGCCTTTATTGATTATCCGGATATGGATGATATTGTCTCTGAACCTTTGACAGTGGCTCCTGCAGACGTACCTAAACCTGTTAATGCAGTATCTGCGGATATTGTCTCTACGGAGGTCTCATCTTCTTCTATGAAAGAATCCTCTTCATCTGAGCAAGATGCTTTAGGGAGGGGCATGCGTACGAAAGTTACCTCTATTCTTCTTCGGGACTACATTGCTGCTACTGTCACTCC
The DNA here is from genome assembly GCA_022495995.1 of Adenophora triphylla var. japonica. Lineage (NCBI taxonomy): Eukaryota > Viridiplantae > Streptophyta > Magnoliopsida > Asterales > Campanulaceae > Adenophora > Adenophora triphylla. The sequence goes on from JAFEMH010003521.1 coordinate 202,730, forward strand.
TGCAAGTCCATCCCCCTAGCACTCCACTCCAGTCGCCTCCTCAGGTATTCCTTATCCTATAGCTCACTATATAAATTGTGACAGTTTTTCTGTGAAATATCGTAACTTCCTTGCAACTATTACCTTGGCTAAAGAGCCTAGGACGTTTTGTGAGGCAATGTCACAGGATGGGTGGAAGGAATCTATGCAGGCTGAAATTTGTGCCTTGGAAGATAATGGCACATGGACTATGGTTCCCCTACCTCCTGGTAAGCGTGCTCTGGGGTAGCTAGTGGGTTTATCGGATTAAGTATAAGTCTGATGGTACTATTGAACGGCTTAAATCTCGTTTGGTGGTCCTTGGTAATCATCAGAAAGAAGGGATTGATTACACGGAAACTTTTGCTCCTGTGGCCAAAATGGTCACCGTTCGAGCCTTTCTTTCCATTGCTGCCTCAAAGAATTGGGAACTGCATCAAATGGATGTGCATAACGCTTTCCTGTATGGTAATCTTCAGGAAGAACTCTACATGAAACCTCCTCCGGGCTTTCATTCCAATCAGCCTAATATGGTATGTCGCCTTCGTAAATCTCTTTATGGCCTGAAACAGGCCCCGCGTTGTTGATTCGCTAAACTGGTGGCTTCCTTGAAACACTATGGATTCTTGCAGTCTTATTCTGATTATTCCCTATTCACATTCACGAAGGGTACAATTCATATGAATATACTTGTGTATGTTGACGATCTTATTATCGCTGGGAACTATTCCGCTGCTTTACAGTCTTTTAAAAAGTACCTGAGTGAATGTTTAAAGATGAAGGACCTTGGCTCCTTAAAGTATTTCTTAGGCATTGAAGTCGCTCGTAGCCCCTCTGGTCTATTTCTATGCCAACGCAAGTATACCTTAGACATTATATTCGAGGTTGGGCTATTGGGTGCAACGCCATCCGACTTTCCTATTGAGCTGAATCATAAACTTGGTCTTGCCACTGGTGATCTTCTGGATGACCCATAACGTTATAGACGATTGGTTGGTCGTCTCATTTACTTAGCAGTCATCCGTCCAGATTTGGCATATTCGGTTCATATTCTGTCACAATTTATGAAGGAACCTCGCAAGGAGCATTGGGATGCGGCATTACGGGTTGTTCGTTATCTCAAAAGCACACCTGGTCAGGGTATTCTTCTTCGTGATGATAGTGAGCTCACGCTACAAGGATGGTGTGATTCGGATTGGACCGCTTGCCCTATTACTCGACGCTCTCTTTCTGGATGGCTTGTGTTTCTTGGTCATTCTCCTATATCTTGGAAGACGAAGAAACAAATCACTGTGTCTCGTTCGTCTGCCGAGGCCGAATACCGCTCTATTTCGGCTCTTACATGTGAATTGAAATGGTTGAAAGGATTACTGTTGAGTCTTGGTGTTCATCATCCCAAGGCAATTAATATCTTTTGCGATAGCCAACCGGCTCTAGATATCGCTAAGAACCCTGTCTTTCATGAACGAACAAAACACATTGAAATAGATTGCCATTTTGTTCGTGATGCTATTTCGGATGGTCTTATCTCTCCTTCCTATGTTCCTACTAAAACGCAGTTGGCGGACATCTTTACTAAAGCACTTGGAAAGCAACAATTTGATTTGCTCGTTAGCAAGTTGGGCATTCTTAATCCCCATGCTCAACTTGAGGGAGGGTGTGAAGAATCGGCTGAACAGGTGGGCGACCGCCCAGCCCTAGTGGGCGACCGTCCAGCCTCAAATCTCAACAACGCTGAAACGTCTGTACAAGTGGGCGACCGCCCATGACAAGTGGGTGACCGCCCAACTCCAAATCTAAACAACGCTGAAACGTCTGTACAACTGGGCGACTGCCGAGAAAGTGTGGGCGACCGCTCAGCACCGTAATTCTGGCGTATTTTGTTTCCTTATTTACAGTTGTTTCCAATTCCTGTTTAGCCTAGGTTTTGTTCTCCTTTTTAGAATAGAACTCTTTTTACCAGATTTTATTGTAACATATATATTTACAAGTCGATTAATGAGAATTCAAGTTTTGGAAAAATTCTAAATTAATTTCCTACAATAATTTAGGCGAGATAAATAATTAATAAAGGCATATTTAATAGTCTTATTCAATCTTTAATATTATTTGACAATGATTTCTAATAAATATTAAATGTAGGAGTAGTTAAGGATAGTATATACTTTTAACATATTTTTTAATATTTGTATGACAAGATTTAATGACATTGTATTAGAAACGAAGAGATCAAAGATAGTTATTTTGAATAGGGTGGCAAATTGTACTCGTACTCACTAAAATATTCGTAAATAAATCGTATCAATTATAATTGATTAAAAAAATTGGTAAATTGGATTCTCGGTACGATAGTACTGTATCAATTATGTCTAATTAATTGGTATATGCTATATAATACTGACTTTGATTGGTATACAATGTACTGACATTATTTATAAAAAATAAAAAATTATATATTTATATATAGATATATAATATAATAAAATAGTTTACTTTATCTAACTCTAATTTGTAGCTGTCGTGGCTTTTAAATTCTAATTACATCGCTCTCTCACTTTGAAACTCAGTAACAAGTCGATTTCTCTCCCTTTTTCTTTTTCGTGATTGTTTAATTTTCAAGATTTTTATTGTACTACTTTTATTTAGTTTCAATACTTTATAATTTGTGTTATGAGACTTCTTTTATATGTTATAATGTATTGCTCTTTATAATAGACAAAAATTTTAATAAAATATATCAATACATTTTTTTTCCATTTATATTTGTATATATCAAGTACCAATCGTAACCATAAAATTGATATACTAATTTTTGTAATTGATAATAATATATACTCTCTCTGTCCCATAATATCTTACCCATTTTGCTATTTTGGGTTTTCCACTTTAAGTCACACTTTTCTAAAAAAAGAAACTTTTTAATACTTTTTTATTCATGAGACCCACTTGGCATACTCACAACAACTATCCACTTACTATTCTCTACCCCACTTTCTCTCTCCTCCCCACTCACAACTCCTACTTTAATAATATTTTACATATTCACTCCTTATTTTTCGTTCTCAACAGTAAACGAGTAACTTAATACTCCCTCCGTCCCATTAATAACTTCACCTTTTGCCATTTTGGGTGTCCCATTTAAAGCTTCACCTTTCCTTTTTTGGCAAAGAATCTTTACTATTTTCTCCAATCATTCTCTCTCCTATTTCACTATTACACTCACAACACTTTTCAAATTTACTATTTCCTCCACTCATTCTCTTTCCTATTTTACTATTACACTCACAACATTTTCTTCACTCTTAATTTACGTGTCGAAATCAAAATGGTGAACTAAATATTGAGATGGAGGGAGCATGTAATATGGGACGGAGGGAGTATTTGTATGTATCAAATGAAATCATACTTAATTAATAAATAATATAAACAAAATACAAATAATATACCAATCAAATCACACCCAATATTGAATAGAGAGAAGTAATTATGACCCATGGAAAAATGAAACTGATGAGCTATCATAATTACATGATGTATGATGTACATGTGCATAGAAAAATGAGTATAAAAAAGAGAAGCATGATGATATAGATTTAGCATAGGAATAAAGAAACATACTCTTTTCCATGCTTCAATATTACAAGAATTGGATAAATGAAACTACGAAATCATTTGCATACAAAATGTATAACTAATATATTTTCTTTAACGCTCATTCATTTTAAGATTGTAACAAAATAAATATTGCATTTTAAATAAGAAAAAAAATCATCATAATATATTTATTATACAAATAAGTTAAGCACATGTTAAATATAATATTTATTTTGGTGACGGAGGAAGTCATACATCTGTTATAACTTTATATACTCCCTCCGTCCCAGCGAAAGAGCCACAAAATTAGTTGGGCACGCAAAATAAGAAATGTGATGTAGGAAAGAGAAAAAGTTTAAATGTTGTGAGTATGAAAAATTAAATAGGAGAGAGAATGAGTGGGAGGTGATGTAAGAAAGAGAATGTTGTGAGTGTAAAAGTAAAGTAGGAGAGAGAATGAGTGGAGAGAATAGTGATTTAAGGTTTCCTTTTTGGGAAAGTGGCTTTTTAAATGGGACGCCCAAAAAGGAAATAAATGGCTTTTTCGTTGGGACGGAGGGAGTATTAATTTTGATAAGTATTATTAAATGATTCTCTGGATGAACCAGTTTTATTTAAAAAATAAATAATAAAAAAATAGAACCAGATAGTAATAAAGGGGAGTCGGTCTCTGGAGAAACACGTTTCTCCATAACTTATGGAGAAACGTATTTTGGATATCGAGAAGCTTTGGGATGGATATCCAGAAAAAAAGATTTGGGGACAAGGCCAAATTCTAAATTTCTGGATATCACTTTCATAAGGTTCTGGATATCCAGAACATTGAATATTGATATCGAGAAGCCTTGAGACGGATATCCAGAAAAAAAGATTTGAAGCCAAATCCAAGGCCAAGACCAAATTTATGATTCTGGATATCACTTTCATAAGCTTCTGGATATCCAGAACATTGAATAGTGATATCCAGAAGCTTTGGAACGGATATCCAGAAAAAAAATTGGGACAAAGGCCAAGGCCAAGGCCAAATTTCTGATTCTGGATATCAGTTTCATAAGGTTCTGGATATCCAGAAGCCTTGGGACGGATATCCAGAAAAAAAAGTCGTGTCATACTTATGGAGAAACGTGTTCTGGCCTGCATTGTCGCGCGACAAGTCGTGCCCCGTTTCTCCATAAATTATGGAGAAACGCATTTCTCCCCAAATTTTACGAATAAAGGGCATGTAAATACATACTACGAATACGTCTAAAATTTGGGCAAATGAGAAACACAAAATCTGGGGAGAAACGCGTTTCTCCATCATTTACGGAGAAACGGGTTTTTTTTTCTCCCAAAACACGCACAACACATCAACAACAACACAGACTCCTCTCTCTCTCTCTATCCGGAAAAGACTTTCTCTCTCAAAACGCAAATGCGTCGTCTTCCCCAAATCAACCTCCTGCGTCGTCTTCCCCAGCTCAACCTCCATCACCGGCGACCTTCTTCTTCCCCAATTACCTTCTTCTCCGGCCAAACCTTCCCATAATCTCCGGCCAAGTTTTTGATTTTGTCGGCAAACGTGTTCAAGTTGTTACTGATGTTGGAAAGAAGGTGAGATTTAGATGATTTTGTGGGTTGATTGTTTGAAATTTTTGTGATTTTGATGTAGGAATATGCAATTAGTTGTAAATTTGATGGTTATTGGTTGCTAGGTATTGAGTTTGCCGGAGTGGCTGTTTGCTAGGGATGTGGATGCGGACTTAATTTCTGGATATCATTTTTAAAACTTCTGGATATCATTGTTAAAGCTTCTGGATATCATTTTTAAAGCTTCTGGATATCATATTTAAAGCTTCTGGATATCATATTTAAAGCTTCTGGATATCATTTTTAAAGCTTCTGGATATCATTTTTAAAGCTTCTGGATATCCAGAATTTTATTGTTTAAAATGCTTCTGGTGGTGTAGACTTTTGTTTTCTGGATATCCGTCCCAAGGATATCCAGAACCTTTTGAAAGGATATCCAGAACCTTTTGAAAGGATATCCAGAAATTTATTAAATGTTTCTGGATATCATTTTGTAAGTTTCTGGATATCATTTTGTACGTTTCTGGATACAGTGTTTGCGTATTGTGCAATTGCTTTTTGTTTAAAATGCTTCTGGTGGTGTAGACTTTGTTTTCTGGATATCCGTCTCAAGCCTTCTGGATATCCAGAACCTTTTGAAAGGATATCCAGAACCTTTTGAAAGGATATCCAGAAATTTATTGTAAGTTTCTGAACATTTGAAAAAACACGTTTCTCCATAACTTATGGAGAAACGCGTTTCTCAGCAGACCTACTCAATGAGAAAAGGTACTTATACGTACCGCCAAAAAGCTTGGTTTTAGTTTCGATTTATTTGTTTTTTGATCGTCTTTTAATAAAGTAAAATAAGATAGGGTCAGTCAAAAGTAGTGGTTCAAACTACTTTAAGACAATCAAATAGCCTTTATTGTTACTTTTTTTTTTTTTTTTTTTACGAATATAAAATATACAACTTTAATGATTAAAATTTATGATTTACAAATATAAAAGAAAAAATAACGCAAAAAAGAAAAGGAAAAATAATAATATTCCTAAAAAGCAGATTTCCTCCCTCAGCCGCCGCAACGATTAACGGCTGTGACTGTGTGCACTAGCGAGGAGTGGTATGGTATACTCTCTCGTGGCAGCAACAATTGGAATTTCGTGAATTACAATGCCTCCTTTTTATTTGGTGTTTCATGAGTTAGGAGGCAAAAAATTACTACTCCCTCCTTTTCGGTTCAATTGGTCCATTGATTTATTTCACAATTTTTAAGAAAAATGAATAAAATGGGTAAAAATTAGAGGAGAAAAAATGTAAAAATTAAATGTGTGATAAAAAATAGGAGAGAGAATGTAAAAGTTAAAAATATTTAATAGGAGAGAGAATGAGTGAGAGAAATAGTAAGTTAATGATTGATTTTTTTGTAAACATGTTAACTTTATAAGGGTATAATGAATGGTTTTTTTTGTAAATATATGGAGATGATAAGGGTATAAATATATGAAAAACTTTCCATTTAAGGAATGTATCAATTGAGGTGGGCCGTCCCAAAAATGAAAGTGGATCAATTGAAGTGGCACAGAGGTAGTATAAATTTTGGTTAAAAAAATCTTCCATTGGTGATCAATGTTTATTATTGTTGGAGGAGCGCCAGCCCCCTAGGGTAGCGTACGAATGGAGGGGCGCACGACCATTAAGTAGCTAACTAAGAGGGAGCGCACGCCTAGAGAGAGCGCATGAAGGGAAGCTCTAGAGGGGATCTCTGGAGCGCGCCTTAAGTAGCTCTGCATGATCTCGCTTATATCTTGGGATATACCTTGGTTCTATTTTTGTACATATCTTGTCATTATTTATGTATATCAAGTAGTTAACGTAATTGTACGAATTGATATTGTATATCAAGCAGTTGGCGAAAATGTAAAGATTGATAGTGTACTTGTAGCGATTGATTTGTATCAAGATTAGATCAAAATCTCTAATTTGTATATAAAACCATTGATCGACATTGGAATGAATAGAGAAAATTCTTCCCTCTCCCACTCTTGATTTCTAACTTGGTATCAGAGCAGTGATCTTGAAATCGTAAACCTAAACACAACTCAACGCAAATGTCTGTCGAGAGTAGTGAGAAAAGAACCCCCTACTTCCTTTTATCGAGTGATAATCACAGATAGATTCTCACTCATGTCCAATTAAAAGGAGAAAACTATATAGTGGACTCGTGTTTTCAAGGGTTCGTTGAGAGCAAAGATGAAAACTGGGTTCATCGATGGAACGATTGATCGTTCGACAAAGGCGGACGAACTAGAGCTTTGACAAACGGTGAACTCGATGGTGTTGTCATGGATCTTCAACACCATTGAATCGAACATTCGATCCACAGTGACTTACGTGGAGGAGGGAAGGATTTTGTAAGACGACTTGGAACATAGATTCTCAATTGGCAATGGGCCGAAGGTGCAACAGATTAAGTGTGACCTAGCCAACTGTAAGCAACAGAAGAACGAAAGCGTGGCTGCTTACTATGGTCGGATTAAGAAGTTGTGGGATTAATTGAATGACTATGACAAGGTTCCGACGTGTTCATGCACCGGATACAAATGTGGGATCAACTTGAGGCTCACTCAGCGAAGGGAGGAGGAACGAGTGCATCAGTTTGTTATGGGACTCGAGACACCTAAGTTCGAGAATGTAAAATCAAATATTCTGAACTCAGAGCCTCTTCCCAACATAAACAAAGTTTATTCAATGGTGGTGAGATAGGAGTGTGTCAAGGGGAGCGTGAGAGAGGAGTACTCAGAACCTATAAGCTTTGTGGTGTACATTAACACTGGGGTTCGAAATCCAGGGTGGAGCGCGAAGAGATGTGGAATGTTACTTGTGTACATTGCAAGAAAAAGGGACACGAAGCCGACTCTTGTTTCAAGCTTGTGGGATATTCGAAATGTGTTACTTGGTAATGTTCGCAACATTGAATCCAATCGAGAACATTGAATCCAGTCAAGTAGGACTGTCTAATGGGAAGCACATCAATGCCACAAAAGAAGGCGGTGTTAAAATTGGGTCTAAACTTGTTCTACAAAATGTGTTATATACTCCGTCATTCAATTGCAATCTGTTGTTTGTCTTTCAGTTGATTTGTGACTCAAATAATTTTGTCCAATTTTCTAACAAACTTTGTGTAATACAAGACCAAACCTAGAATACGTTGATTGGTGCATGTGAATAAAGTGAGAGGTTGTACTACTTGAGGAAGTCTACCGAATCATGATTCTGCAGCGTTAGGGAACTTGCAAAGTATGGGTTATGGCATCAGCAGTTGGGACATCCATTAAGTAAAGTGGTTAGTTTGCTTCCTTTTGTTAGTCGGAATAGTACTAATAAAGATTTTTGTAAAATTTATTGCAAAGTCAAACAAACTAGAGATAATTTTTTGACTAGCGAGAGCGATTCTGAAGGGATTTTTTATTTAATTCATGTTGATCTTTGGCAGGGATGGCAACGGGGCGGGTTCGGGATGGGTTCCTCATTTCCCATACCCGCCCCTACAGTGAGATACCATTGCTCGAACCCGGCAGGTTTTCAAAAGTGCATCCCAAACCCGACCTATTAGGGGCGGGTCTTTTCGGGTTTGGGGCGGGTTCGAGTTTTTTGACATCCCTGATCTTTGGGGTGATTATCGGACACCTGCTTTTTGTGAAGAGACTTATTTTTTAACTATTGTAGATGACTGCTCTCTCGCTGTGTGGGTTTATTTGATAAACTCAAAAAGTGATGCACCTCACACTTTGAAAAACTATCTTGCGATGGTTGAGCGTCAGTTTAATAAACGTGTCAAATTGGTGCGAAGTGACAATGAGAAAGAATTCACATGTTTTGAAAAATACTTTGCTGAAACGGAATTGTGTTTCGCACCACATGTGTTTGCACTTCACAATAAAATGGGAGAGTAGAAAGAAAACACCATCACATTTTGAATGTAGCACGTGTCTTACGGTTTCAGGCTAGTTTCCAATTAGATTTTGGGGTGAGTGTGTTTTGACGGCCGAGTATTTGATTAATCTCACTCCTTCAAAATTATTGCATGAGAAAACTCTGTATAAAATCATTTTTGACAGAGCACCCACTTATAAACACATTAGGGTTTTCGGTTCTCTCTGTTATACCCATTATTCACGTCGTGATAATGATAAACTTGCTAGTATAAGTCGAAAGTGTATTTTCTTGGGTTACCCTTTTAGCAAGAAAGGATGGTTATTGTATGACCTTGAGGAAAACAAAACACTTGTCCCCTGTGATGTTGTTTTTGTAGAATCAAAATTCCCTTTCATTGGTCAAAATGATAGTCCAAATGAAAAGGTTATTGGTCTAGATTCCATTTTTTATAGTACTGATGAGACGATTATTAGGGATACTGGTGCATCTGAGCGATGCGCAGAAGTTGAAATTCTCGTTGAAGCGCCCCTTGTGAATGATGATCACACTAATGGGGCGCCTGTGCCTACCACTGAGGCGCCCCTAGTGCATGATGAGGCGCTTTTACCCTCCACCTAGGCGCCTAATACTGAGTTTGTTCAAAGTAAAGCGCCTGCACCTACCACGGGGATGCATCTGATAATTTGGGCAGAGGAAAACAGACAAATGTTCCCTACTCACGGTATACAAGCTTCAAATATGATTTGAGCACATCTCAGACACACATTATCCGAGCTAGCCCCTCGCCCAGTTCACTCTCTTCAAACAAGTCTTCAAGTACTCGATATCATTTATCACATTTTGTCAGTTGCACTAAATTTTCTTCTGCACATCGTTGTTTTCTGGCCGCAATTAATATAGGTGTTGAGCCTAGAAAGTTTGTAGAGGATGTAAAGTCGAAAGAGTGGAGGGCAGCCATGAATACTGAGCTTAATGCTCTAGATCAGAATGGGACATGAGATCTGGTGGACGCACCAATTGGTAAAAGGATTATTGGGAGCAAATGGGTGTATAAAATAATATAAGGCAGATGGAACGGTGGAACAATACTATGCACGATTGGTAATATTGGGTAATCGTCAAATGGAAGGCATAGCACAGAAACCTTTGCTCCAGCGGTTGAAATGGTTACAATACGAGTGTTTCTTGCTATTGTCGCGGCTCGTGGCTGGGAACTTCAACAAATTGATGTTCGCCTTCTTACATGGAGATCTGAGTGAGGAGGTATATATGAAGCTTCCCTTGGGGTATCAACCTCACATGTCTGACAAAGTATGTAAGCTCCGTAATTCCTTGTATGAGCTTCGTCGGGCACCTCGTTGTTGGTTTGCAAAGCTATCTGCTGCATTAAATAAGTACAGTTTTGTTCAATCATACTCATACTATTCGCTCTTTTCTTATCAAAATGATGGCATCGACATACATATCTTGGTTCACGTTGACGGTTTAGTCATTGGGGGTATTGATTCTACTACCATTAATGACTTTAAATATTATTTATTTCGTTGTTTCAAAATGAAAGATCTTGGCGCCTGAAGTATTTATTGGGAATAGAGTTTGCACGCCACTCGGATGGGATCTTCCTGTCGCAATGGAAATACGCTATTGATATTCTATCTAAAACTGGTACTCTTTGAGCACGTCCGGCGAATACTCCCATCGAGCAGAATCATCGGTTGGCTTTGACTGATGACGATCTATTGTCTGACCCTGAACGTTATCGACGTCTTGTTGGACGTTTAATCTATCTCACTATCACAAGACCAGAGCTATCTTACTATGTTCATATCCTTTAACAGTTTATGAAAACATGCCCAAGCTTGCTCATTGGTATGCAGCTTTACGAGTGGTTCGCTATCTTAAGGGTCATCATGGCTAGGGAACTCTATTGCGCGCCGACTCGGATCTTCGACCATATGCCTATTGTGACTCTTACTGGGCCAACTGCCCCATTACTCGTCATTCCTTAATAGTGTACTTTGTGTTCTTGGGTAGTTCTCTTGTGTCATGGAAGACTAAGAAGCAAACCACCATTGCTCGCTCTTCGGCCGAAGCTGAGTATCGCTTTATGGCAAGCGCGACGTGTGAACTTACATGGATGCGTAGTCTCGTGTTGACCTTTGAGATCACTCTTTCAACTCTTATGACTCTACTATGTGACAGTTAGTCAGCCATTCACATCACATATAATCTTATTTTTCATGAGAGCACTAAATATATCGAGGTCGATTGTCACCTTGTATGTGACGTCATTCAGTCTGGCCTCATCTCTAGGAAATATGTTCACACTTCTGCTCAGTTAGCAGATATGCTTACAAAGGCGCTTGGTACTCGATAATTCACTATGTTACTTGGAAAGTTGGGCATTTGTGACTTTCACGCTCCAACATAAGGGGGTGTCGGAGGAGCGCCAGCGCCCTAGGGGAGCTGGAGGAGCACCAACGCCTTAGGGGAGCGCACGAATGGAGGGGCACGGAACAAAGGAGGGGTACACGGAGTAGTGTAGCGGAGTAATCATGAAGTAGCTAACTAAGAGGGAGCGTGCGCCTAGAGAGAGCGCGGATGAAGGGGAACTATGGAGTACGCCTGAAGGAGCTCTGCATGATCTCGCTTATATTTCGGGATACACTCTCTTCTCTTTTTGTACACTAGATTTACCCCCGTGCGATGCACGGACAGTTACTAACGAATGACTGTCCGTGCATTATCGATACAACTGTCGAAAGAGGAAGGAAGATCATAATTACATATCAATATCTTCGAACCATCGGATTTGTGAACTCTCGATAATGCAAAATATAATTGACAATGCCAAAATACATAGTATCTATTTGAAAAAAAAAGACCAACAAAGGATAAATATCTACCTTGACTTTTATTAATAGGCATAGCATAAGAGGAAAACAATAATACAAATATCGTGATATGAAAAATAAAAACACATCTTTAAAAGACAACATTATCGATACAACTGTCGAAAGAGGAAGGAAGATCATCATTATATATCAATATCTTCGAACCAACGAAATTGTGAACTCTCGATAATACAAAATATAATTGACAATGCCAAAATACATAGTATCTATTTGAAAAAAAAAGATCAACAAAGGATAAATATCTACCTTAACTTTTATTAATAGGCATAGCATAAGAGGAAAACAATAATACAAATATCGTGAAATGAAAAATAAATTATCGTACAATTTAAAATATTTATTACAGACAATTATGAGACATTAAATAATGAATAAGTGATTCACCCAATTATTAAATAGAAACCCAAATCCAAATTCATCATTCCCTATATGAACAATTCATAAATTATCTCTTCTATCAATTATGTTAATTCATCTTCATATTTTTTTTTTTAAATTATTAGACATACATACACATAAATAAATTAAAGTAATACATAATAAAATCGGAAATTTTATAGATAACGAAAATTAACAAATAACTTTAAAAATTGATTATTATTATTGTGTATTAGTTTTGTAAAATAAATCTAAATTTTTAAATAATCATTTTAAAAATATAAATTATATATATATATATATATATATATATATATATATATATATATATATATATATATATATATATATATATATATATATATATATATGAACGGAGCCAACTACACAAGGGGGTAAATTGACCCCCCTCCCCCATTAAACTCTTTATCCCATTCTTTTTTTTATTATTATTTGAACCGATATCCCATTTTTTAAATGTATACAACAAATAACACTTTGAGAATATGCTTTTGAGTTACTAAACTGCATGCTTAAAAGACGACAATTAAAAAAAAAAAAACAGAAAAGCGAGTTATTTTATATATTGTGAAAAATTTCTTGAATACTATATTGTTAGTACAAACATCAGAGTGGTCAGTATTATCATCATTACATTCAATATTTAAAATAATTTACCTTTTAACTCTGGATGTAGCGACATGGCAAAATTTTGATTTTTTCAAAATAAAGACTAATTATTTATAAAAAAAAAAAATATAACTCATTCTGGAATGAAGGGATATATAAAATTAATTAAATTGCAAAATAGATGAAACATTGATTAGTATAAAGAGCAACTATAGATAAACCATTTACTACTCAATATATCTTAAAATGAACGAATGACTCATTTTAAATATATAGATGAAGGCTTAAAAAGTTGAGACCAAGCTTTTAGTAAAATAAGAATATACACCATTTCCTACCCACATTAAAAAATATAAAAAAATAAAATAAATTTAAATAATAATTTCTTTATCTAAAAATATTAATTTTTTTCATCACTAATTTTTTTTCTTTTTTCCAATCAAATTAATTCCTATATTACAAATAAATTGTATACTAAGCAAAAATAGTTATGGCAAGTTAAGCAACCATTTAGTACCCCATTGTAATTGTATGACTATTATTAATATGAGTAAATATCTCCATTTAGCCTAATTTCTAAGCCCAACATCAAATGTAAAAGAAAACAATACTATATAAGTACATATATTGAAAGGAAAAAAATAAGAGCATAAAATTATAAAAATTAGAAAACAATAAAATAGAAATAAAACAAACATCATAAGGAATATGCATTTCTCTATATACAAAATTCTGTACTATTATCATTTATAAAAATACATAAAAAACACAAACATGTTTTATCACATACGAAATAAGTTATTGAAATAAGTAAAAAAGATGAAGATTGGAAATCTAGAAAAAAAAAAGTGATATTTTTTTTTCTTTTTGATAAAGAGAATTAAAAAAAATCAAAAGATTTTGTCATACCAAAAGGATAGTACATTTATTTAATGTAAAAATTAATATCATTCTTTTTCAAATGGAAACTTTCCATTCACTCATGCTCATACATCTAAAAAAATATGTCATATTTATTTACATTAACTCATTATGAGCATAATTATGATATTTATTTTCAATTTAACTTATTTAATTTTGAGAAGAAAAATAAAAATTCTAAAAATACTAACAATTGTGTTAAATGAAGAAAAAAATTCTCCAAACCCTCCACTCCCTCATTAAACACAACTCACTTCTTCATCTACCTCATTTAAAATATCAATTTATACTATCTTTATTTCTTAGAATATTGACATGCACTTCAAACAAAATTTTAAAAATGATGGCCATCTTTCCCGATATTCGTCTTTATAAATGCACAATTTTTTGAGATGGATAGGAAAATCGACAAATTTATTAATACTATATTTACTATGCTTCAAAGTTTTTTTTGAAAACAAATTAAATAAATTGTTTGATGTATCAAACTAAAATAAATCCAAAAATCATATTACCACATCCCACTTTATAAATTTATAAATTGAAACCCAAACCCACATCCATCACTCTCCCCCTATATCTATTTATATTCTTTTATTTTTTGATTAGTAAAATTATTATTATTATTATTATTATCATTTATAATTAACAAAAAATACTTCACACTTAATTAATTTTCACTAAAAAAAATTGAAAAATTAGCATAGGATATTTAAGAAATTTATATTTAAAAAAAAGAATTTTTTTCTCTATCCAAATCAAATGAAAGAAATCTCTATTTATAGAGAAAAAAATTTATGAATTTTGGTGTAAAAAAAAATTAAAATAAAATTTATTTATTATAAAATAATTGAGGTCAAAGAAATGGGATAAAAAAAATCTGAAATAAAACCAGCCAATGAACAGGTGACACATGGATTTTCAATTAATTTCGATTATGCCATTAACGGAAATGACGAAATTGACCTTCACTCAGTGGTCAACACGTGTTCAGCAAGAGAGAAAAGGAAGAAAAAAAAAATTCCCGACGCACACACGCGCCATGGTAGGCGCGTGTATTTCATGTGCTGAATTTCGCTCGGTTACAAATTGACACGTGTATTTTCAGTCTTGGTATTTGCAATTTTGTCACGCTGTGAAATGTCCAAAATGCCCTTCAATGGCCAAAGATTTACCACAATCTTCCTATTATATATATATTAGATATAGATATCTCTATCTTGTCATTATTTATGTATATCAAGTAGTTAGCGTAATTGTAGAGATTGATAGTGTACTCCTATATCAAGTTGTTGGCGAAATTGTATGGATTGATATCGTAATTGTAGGAATTGATTTGTATTAAGATTAGATCAAGATCTATAGGTTGTATAAAAAATTATTGACGGCATTGAAATGAATAGAGAAAATTCTTTCATCTCCCACTCTTGATTTCTAACTATTATCATTCTACAGTTTCATTTATTAATTTGCACGAGACTGATTAAATTGGAAAATTCGCCTTTACTCAATTATCTTTTTTCTTTTTTTAAGTAACAAGTAAAATTTTGGGCAAACGGTAACATACAACCATTAAATTTACATGTAATGGCAAGGTATAATGTTCCAATTTTTTCAAGGCGCCAAAATTTTCAATTGCAGACTTGTTACACTTTTGTTGTAAAATTGCAGACATGTTAGACTTTTATTGCAATGTGGTTAAAAAGAACCGTGTTTGATGAAATCGATTAGTGGAATCGTTAACTAAATGGATGTACCATTTACTGATCTTCTTTATTTTGTCTTCTTAAAATTTAACGAAAACGAAAAGAGACTTTTAAAAATACTCCTATGAAATTGGAATCATTTTAATAGTTCGAGACTAGGAATGGTAATAGATCTGGTTTAAAAATATATCCATTGAAACTAAATAAAATTGCATTAACATTCACAAAACATATGTACTGATATTTAATAGAAGCATTTACAAAAAACTACTTTAGAAAAATGGAAATTACAAAAAAAAAAAAAAAACACATAAATTCGAAATTACAAAAAAAAAAATTGTTTTTTTTAATCAGTTTTTGTCAAACAACTGATAATTTCAGTTATCAGTTGTTCAAACAACTGATAATTTCATTTGTCACTTGTTTACAACTGATAACTGAAATTATCAGTTGTTTGAAGCACAAATTACTCTTCAAACAAGTGATAATTTCAGTTATCAGTTGTTTAGTAAACAACTGATAATTGAAATTATCACTTGTTTGAACAACTGATAACTGAAATTATCAGTTGTTTGATAAAACTGATAAAAAATAAAAAAAAAAATTGTAAAAAAAGAAAAAAAAAGTAGTTTTTTGTAATTTTCAATTTTACATT
The DNA here is from genome assembly GCA_022495995.1 of Adenophora triphylla var. japonica. Lineage (NCBI taxonomy): Eukaryota > Viridiplantae > Streptophyta > Magnoliopsida > Asterales > Campanulaceae > Adenophora > Adenophora triphylla. The sequence goes on from JAFEMH010003521.1 coordinate 219,035, forward strand.
TTTTTTTTGTAAATGCCATCTTTTTGAGTGAGTTTTTTTTTGTAATAACCCTATTTAATAATACACGCACCGACATTCTTTTATACATGCACTAATTTTGTTTTATATATAATCTGACACTTAATAATACATATATTAGCATTCAAAAAAATACATGCATTGAAATTCACACAAAAAAAAAAACATGTATTGATGCCAAAAAAAAAAAAATGCATCATCGACATTTATAAATACAAAAAATGCATCATCGACATTTATAAATACACGATAGGCACTAAATAGCACAAAAAATGATACTTATAGAAACATCTATATAATATATAAAAGCAGAAACATTTCAAGGCCATACAGCTCGCCACGTGAAATTTCAAGTCAGCTCTATGTTCACCAATTATTAGCCTCCATGTGTCACATTCAATGAAGAGTTTTATTTTAGATTTTGATTTAAACACAGATTTTAGCTTTTAAATCCAAACAAAATATTTTTAAACGTAAAAAATTCAAACAACAGTGGTTCAACTACTTCATCCGAAAGAATGTGATGGTGGTAGAAAGTAGAAATATTGTCTTGAAGCATGCACTGATTTCTCTTATCATTATCCCCCATATTAGATTTTAGATTATTAGATTAGTTTATTTTATTGGATTAAATTTAATTTGTTTAAATTGTATTATTCTCTCCATCCTAAAATGAATGATTTTTTTCAAAATTTAATAATCATTTTAAAAAAATTAATTTTAATCTAGAAAAAAAATAAACATTCTTTTAATTCATTTTCAAAATTTTACATTTGTAAAAATATAATGAATTATGAAAAAAAATTAAATCAAAAAATTTAAAAGAACATTTATTTTGAGACAATAATGGTCATTCAATCTATATAATATATAAAAGCAGAAACATTTCAAGACCATACAGCTCGCCACGTGGAATTTCAAGTCAGCACTATGTTCACCAATTATTAGCCGCCATGTGTCACATTCAATGAAGAGTTTTATTTTAGATTTTAATTTAAACACAAATTTTAGCTTTTAAATCCAAACAAAATATTTTTAAACGTAATAAATTCAAACAACAGCGGTTCAACTACTTCATCCGAAAGAATGTGATGGTGGTAGAAAGTAGAAATATTGTCTTGGGACATGCACTGATTTCTCTTATCATTATCCCCCATATTAAATTTTAGATTAGTTTATTTTATTGGATTAAATTTAATTTGTTTAAATTGTATTATTCTCTCCATCCTAAAATGAATGATTTTTTTCAAAATTTAATAATCATTTTTAAAAAATTTAATTTTAATCTAGAAAAATAATAAACATTCTTTTAATTCATTTTCAAAATTTTACATTTGTAAAAATATAATCAATTATGAAAAAAAATTAAATCAAAAAATTTAAAAGAACATTTATTTTGAGACAATAATGGTCATTCAATCTATATAATATATAAAAGCAGAAACATTTCAAGACCATACAGCTCGCCACGTGGAATTCCAAGTCAGTTCTATGTTCACCAATTATTAGCCGCCATGTGTCACATTCAATGAAGAGATTTATTTTAGATTTTGATTTAAACAAAAATTTTAGCTTTTAAATCCAAACAAAATATTTTTAAACATAATAAATTCAAACAACAGCGGTTCAACTACTTCATCCGGAAGAATGTGATGGTGGTAGAAAGTAGAAATATTGCCTTGGAGCATGCACTGATTTCTCTTATCATTATTCCCCATATTAGATTTTAGATTATTAAATTATTAGATTAGTTTATTTTATTGGATTAAATTTAATTTGTTTAAATTGTATTATTCTCTCCATCCTAAAATGAATGATTTTTTTCAAAATTTAATAATCATTTAAAAAAATTTAATTTTAATCTAGAGAAAATAATAAACATTCTTTTAATTCATTTTCAAAATTTTACATTTGTAAAAATATAATGAATTATGAAAAAAAAAATCAAAAAATTTAAAAGAACATTTATTTTGAGATAATAATGGTCATTCAATCTATATAATATATAAAAGCAGAAACATTTCAAGACCATACAGCTCGCCACGTGGAATTCCAAGTCAGCTCTATGTTCACCAATTATTAGCTGCCATGTGTCACAATTCAATGAAGAGTTTTATTTTAGATTTTGATTTAAATATAATTTTTTTAAATAATAAACATTCTTTTCGTTCCAGTAGTGATTAATAATTAAATGATATTTCAATTTCTAACGAGCTATTATTCTTAGGATAGAAATATCAGTACTTTACTAACATTTAATGTTGTTTACTAACCTTAATGTATAATGGATTGTTAGATGTTATAACCAATTTCTAATGCATATTAACTCGGTTTGTATGCCATTTAAGCCTGCCTTCTTGATTGTTTAATGATTGATTAATAAAATACTCAACCAAAAAGATACGAGTATTTATGATTTCCTAATTTCTATCAAGTGTATTAAGTGATACTTGGTGATGATAAAAATGTTGGAACTTATGTAAAATTGTGTGGTAAAAGATGAAAATTAAAAGTCTTTTTTGAAATAAGAGTTTTTGATAAAGTTTAGGTGTGTGCGCTAAAAAGGGCGTAACTTTTGATTCCGGATGAACCACGGAACGCACAGCATATCAAATCGAAGCTCTTTTCGAGACGGACAAAAGTCATCGGGCATAGCCCCATGACACAGGTTTTTATAAACATAAAGCTCGAATCTTGGCAGTCAAATGATGTGCTGAACTAATTTAATTTTTGTAAATTAATATTAAAATATTTTTTAATATTAGTTTAAATTATTATTTTAAGTTCTGGATAATGCCAAGATTTGATTTTTGAATTAACAGTTTCAACTATCATAAACTGTTGAAAATCTGTGTTTGAATTTGAAAAGACATGTCTTTTCAAAACTTAGTCCTATATAAACAATTTCAGATTGTGTTCCAATATACACAAAGTTTTCATCTTCTCTTTCATTTCTATCTTTCTGAAAGCATTTTGTATATTGTAATGAACAATTTATTCTTTGCAGTTACTTATGCATGATGACCACCCTGGTCTAAGCCAAAACAATTAGGAAAAACATGGTATAAACATCATTTGCATCCTAAACGACAACATGAATACGAGGTATACTCTCTCCATCCCATATACTCTGTAATTTCAATTAAATAAACGAAAACAATATGACCTAATGAAATTACAGATTATAGCAATAAGTAATAATAAACTTTACTATGCTCGTCGAATTTCGACGGGTTACTCACTAGTTTTAGCGCTAACACCAATTGCAAAATTATACTCCCTCCGCCCACACCAAGGTTCTTTGGTGTGGGTTTCACGCTTCATAAAAAATATTTTATTTATGTTGTTTAGAATAGAGAAGAGATAATGTAAAAATTAAATGTGGGGTAGGGAATAGTAGTTAATGATTTATTTTTTTGAAAATGGGTAGAAAATTAGAGGATAGAGAATGTAAAAGTTAAAAATCTATAGTATAAATGGCACCGGTTCTATGAACAGTACTATGAACAGTGCCAAATTAATTTTTCCCATTTTGCCCCCCAAATTCCGTCAAGATTTTTTATTTCCAGTTTTACCCTTAATTTTCAAAATAACTTTTCCCTCCTAAAATTTGAATTCTATAGTATTTTTTTCCATTATACTCTCACTAAGTTGTTCCTTTACCATTTTGCCCTCACTTTTAATTAAAAAAATACCACGTGTCCTCGAACACGGGCTTTTACTAGTATTTAATAGGAGAGAGAATGAGTTGGAGGAATAGTAAGTTAATGATTGGTTTTTTGTAAATATGTTAACTTTATAAGTGTATAATGAATGATTTTTTTGTGAATATATTAAATCATAAGGGTATAAATATATTCAAAACTTGTCATTTATGGAAGGGAACCTTGAAGTGGGACGAACCAAAAAAGGAAAGTAGGAATCTTGAAGTGGGACGGAGGGAGTACAATTTAACCAAGATGGTGTTTAATTAATTAACATAACTGATGTGTTTTGCCTTTTTTTTCTTTTACGTACGCACTTTCTTTTTTCTCTGTTGCTGCAACTTTTAAGATAATGAGTTTTTGTCTTCTAGACAATAAGATATCATTATATTAATTGCATCATATTGTTGTGAACGTAAACCAAGTATTTTTATATGAAAAAAAGCATAATACGGAGTAAAAATTCAAAAATAAAATAAAAATGGTCAAATGGCTTCGGCTCTCATTCACTCAACCCCTCAACTCAAGACGGGAAAAAGGTTTGAACTGGTACATGAGCATTGGGCCGGATTGAGGATTGATCGACGCCCGAAGAACCCACCAAAGGGGGGCTTTTCCAAAGAATTACTGTTTCTTAATTTGGACTCGAATGTTTAACACGGTGAATGGACGGTCCATTTGATGCTTTAATTAGCGACGTTCACTTGAGACAAATGTGATTGATAACATATGAGTGATTAATTGCAGAAAAACTAATAATTATATATCCTCCGTTTCGAATTTTTTTTTTCGTTAACGCGAAATTACTTTTTTTTTTTTTTTTTGTCATTAACGCGAAATTACTTTAAGCAATAATTTTAGCTTGATCTAATTATCCGAATAAATATCTAAAAATTGTTAAGAAATTAGTGGTTAATGATATATTATGATCTCAATATAGTCGGGCGCTAAAAAGTACTCCCTCCGTTCCAAATGTTTGTCTCTTTTCTCATTTTTGCTTGTCCCAAAATGTTTGTCCCATTTTCAAAACTAAGTTATCAAATTAAGGAAACTTCCAATATTGCCCCTGGGATGAAAATGGTGACAACCTGACATTACCAAGCTCGTCTGAAAGCTATCACCGGCCACCGGAATGTCACCGGACGATTGCCGGAGCTCCGTCACCGGTGACCAAATTTTCCGGCCACTAAATTTACCGGTCACCGAAAATTTTCCGGCAGCAAGTTTGTTTTTTTTTCTTCTTCAGTTCAGAGAAGCTTACCATGATAAATTCAGCGGCATTAAGATTGAGAGAGAGAGAGAGAGAGAGAGAGAGAGAGAGAGAGAGAGAGAGAGAGAGAGAGAGAATCAGTACCTCATCGCAAAGAGAGGAGAAACGTCGAGAATTGCCGGCGGCTCGACGGCGTATGAGATCCATGTCGTTGAGTGTGAGAAGGAAAGATGGATAATCGTGTTTTATTAGAGAAACGTAATATTTGAATCTCACCGAGGGTATTTTAGTAAATTCAATTTGTATCATAAAATGTTTGAAAAGTCAAACAGAACAAACATTTAGATAGAGGGGGGGAGGGAGTAAGTAATTTGTGTACTACTTCCGCTGTCTCGTAATAAATATCACATTTTTATTTTTATCAGTTTCAAAATAAATAGTGGATTTCCAAATAGAAAATAGACTTTGCACATCTTTCATTATACAAGTGTAACGACCCCGAATTTTCACAACAATAATAATACTTAATTACTAATAAAATAACCTCCAACGGTTACTAAAACCATAATTTAAAAACTAACCATAATTTGAAATAACTTAAATGCTGAAAACGGTAATAACTTCAACGGCTAGTACAATCCACTAGCTCAAAAAACTTTAATGTCTAACAAACTTTCAAATAACTGAAGTAACTAACTAAATAGAAATAACTAAACGATCCTTGAACTCCTTATGAAGTGCTCCCGAACCGTTTCACCTTCTTCCTATATGAAATCTGGAAGAAAAAGAGTATGAAAGGGTGAGCGAACAATGCCCAAGAAGTTCATATACAACCCTCCTAAGCATTAAGGAGGAGTTGACCTGAAGGAATATCACACGATACAATTTTCAAATAACAATCGAAGACATAACGAAGTACAAATTCGAAATCATTGTTTAACAAATTCTCAAATCACATGTCTTTCAAAATCTCATTGGTTTCACGAACTGAGTTGACAAATATTTTGGAGGTCCAAATGATGGCAAAATCGATTCAAATTGACTCGAATGATTTACTTAATTAAAAACTGTCCCATACCAAACTTAACTAACTAAACCACTCACGTATTTTTAGGAATTTCAAAGGACTGATAAGCTGAACAAAGTTGACTCGAATGATCTAGTTATCTACAATTGTCCCATACCAGCTGTAGATAATCAAATCATTCACAGACATCATGATCACGTAAGTGGTCCACTGACCTTATCAAACCGAAATCCCATAAAGGGAACAAAAGCCCACAAAGAGCACTAATACCCACACAGGGTTCAAAATCCCACAAAGGGCACGAAGGTTGACTCCGCAGAGTCCGAAACAGTGCACCACAACTACATTGAAGCGGTGAACTAAGTTTGCCCGAAGGCCAAAATATCAAATATACCCCGCCGAAGCAGGTTGTCTAACTTAGTGATCATTAATGGAACAAAATCATATTATATCAAAATGCATTTTTATACAGAATACGAACTTTCACAATAACAATGAAATTCTGTATTTACGAAACCAAAAGAACGATTTAGCAAACGAATAACAAAAGATTAGCAAATAACGGTAACCGAGGGAGTCAAAACAAATACTGACGCGAGGTCAGCTTTTACGTATCAAATGAACGTACATCGCCAAGAACTATGCGGAAGCCTAAACAATGAAACGGAGCGGAAAACAATTAACTTAAAGATGTATAATCCCTTACCTTAGCTTTGCTTTCCTTCCTTAAGCAATTGCCTTTATGCGAAATCTACAATCATGGAATAACATAACTTAGGCACAAGTAATCGTTATCACTTCTTATGTACCTATACTTTCTTTCCTTAGTTAACCTATGAGTTACTCTCAGACTAACCGTAACTGGTTAATTAACTTTTCTATTTTTAGAAACTTTCCTAATTTAGCAGTTTCCTAACCTTAGAAACTTTCTATTTCGAACTCTAATACTTTGGAACCTAAGTCTTTTAGTATTCCTTCTTAATCTTAAACTGTTATTCTACTTCTTTTTATTTCCCAAACATTAAACAACTCATTTAATTCACATATTCTTTAATCAAACATTTTTAATCATATTAATTGTGTTAGATTTAAATCTAAATCAAGATGAACTAGGGTTATGATTACTTCATTACAACCTTCAATTTCCCATTATTCAAACCCTTAATTTATTCATTAACTCTAAGATTAAACCATTAAAATCTAAGAATGACCAACCCTAGAATTAAAATAGTTTTAAAATTTCAAAAATTCATAACTAATTCAATTTAATGTCCTTAAATTAATTCTTCATTAATCAATAATATTCATAATAAAAACCTCAATCTAATCTCAAGAGTTTCTAGGAATTTCTAGGCTTTAAATTTAAGAACAATAATTATGGGACGAAAGAATTCTTACCTTTGGTTTTGAATTTCGATATTTCTCCATCCTTTTCTTTTCTTTTCTTTTCCAATCCAAGTTGGCTGCCATCTTTTTTTGTTTCTTCTTTATTACTCACGGCATTACTCACATTAGAACAAATACCGCCTCCTCTATCTCCTCACGGCACCCTCTCTATTTCTTTCTAGGTTTATAAAAATAATAAGGTTCTTAGGGTTTAAAAAGAATATTTATAAATGGTTTACTAATTCTAATCCAAAATAATTCAAGCCCAAGTTCAATTAGGGAAAACCCAATTTTAAATAACTAAGCCCATTACTCCTAATTCATCTAGGAAGGGTAAACCCAATTTTTAATAAACTAAATCCACTTAACTTAGTCCATCTAGAAAAAGGAAAACCAAGTCCAATGAGGTTAACTTAAGCCCAATAAACAAGTCCACAATTTTAATCCAATTACTAGAAGGAATAACAAATAATAAAATCATTTATTAATTAAAAAGGGTCAAATTCACTAATAAAATAAATGAGTTTTACTAAACCAAATCCCAATACCAAAGCCCAACTCATCTAAATAATTTAAACCCACATAATATAATTCCTAGGACTTCAATATAATTATTAGTCCCTCTAAAAGCCTAATTGAAAATTTAACAATTTACCAAATAATCCTCGAAAATTTTTGGGTTATTATATTCTTACCCCCTTAAAAGAAGTTTAGTCCTCTAAACTTTCATAATCCGATGAAGCCAATAATCTTATCATATCAATCTACACTAAATACTCCAAGAATGACACTGAGATCAAACCTAAGGCTCAAATCAAACTTATCCTTACACATTCTAATCTCCCAAGGATCTAAAGGCTCAAATCAAACTTATCCTCATACATCCTAAACTTCCAAAGATCTAAAGACTCAAATCAAACTTATCTTCATACATCCTAAACTCCCAAAGATCTAAAAGCCCAAATCAAACTTATCCTTACCCATTCTAAATTCCCAAAGATCTAAAGCCAAAGCTCTGATACCAACTGTAACGACCCCGAATTTTCACAACAATAATAATACTTAATTACTAATAAAATAACCTCCAACGGTTACTAAAACCATAATTTAAAAACTAACCATAATTTGAAATAACTTAAATGCTGAAAACGGTAATAACTTCAACGGCTAGTACAATCCACTAGCTCAAAAAACTTTAATGTCTAACAAACTTTCAAATAACTGAAGTAACTAACTAAATAGAAATAACTAAACGATCCTTGAACTCCTTATGAAGTGCTCCCGAACCGTTTCACCTTCTTCCTATATGAAATCTGGAAGAAAAAGAGTATGAAAGGGTGAGCGAACAATGCCCAGTAAGTTCATATACAACCCCTCCGGTTACTAAGGAGGAGTTGACCTGAAGGAATATCACACGATACAATTTTCAAATAACAATCGAAGACATAACGAAGTACAAATTCGAAATCATTGTTTAACAAATTCTCAAATCACATGTCTTTCAAAATCTCATTGGTTTCACGAACTGAGTTGACAAATATTTTGGAGGTCCAAATGATGGCAAAATCGATTCAAATTGACTCGAATGATTTACTTAATTAAAAACTGTCCCATACCAGCCTTAACTAACTAAACCACTCACAGATTTTTAGGAATTTCAAAGGACTGATAAGCTGAACAAAGTTGACTCGAATGATCTAGTTATCTACAATTGTCCCATACCAGCTGTAGATAATCAAATCATTCACAGACATCATGATCACGTAAGTGGTCCACTGACCTTATCAAACCGAAATCCCATAAAGGGAACAAAAGCCCACAAAGAGCACTAATACCCACAAAGGTTCAAAATCCCACAAAGTGGCACGAAGGTTGACTCCGCAGAGTCCGAAACAAAGGCACCACAACTACATTGAAGCGGTGAACTAAGTTTGCCCGAAGGCCAAAATATCAAATATACCCCGCCGAAGCAGGTTGTCTAACTTAGTGATCATTAATGGAACAAAATCATATTATATCAAAATGCATTTTTATACAGAATACGAACTTTCACAATAACAATGAAATTCTGTATTTACGAAACCAAAAGAACGATTTAGCAAACGAATAACAAAAGATTAGCAAATAACTAGAACCGAGGGAGTCAAAACAAATACTGACGCGAGGTCAGCTTTTACGTATCAAATGAACGTACATCGCCAAGAACTATGCGGAAGCCTAAACAATGAAACGGAGCGGAAAACAATTAACTTAAAGATGTATAATCCCTTACCTTAGCTTTGCTTTCCTTCCTTAAGCAATTGCCTTTATGCGAAATCTACAATCATGGAATAACATAACTTAGGCACAAGTAATCGTTATCACTTCTTATGTACCTATACTTTCTTTCCTTAGTTAACCTATGAGTTACTCTCAGACTAACCGTAACTGGTTAATTAACTTTTCTATTTTTAGAAACTTTCCTAATTTAGCAGTTTCCTAACCTTAGAAACTTTCTATTTCGAACTCTAATACTTTGGAACCTAAGTCTTTTAGTATTCCTTCTTAATCTTAAACTGTTATTCTACTTCTTTTTATTTCCCAAACATTAAACAACTCATTTAATTCACATATTCTTTAATCAAACATTTTTAATCATATTAATTGTGTTAGATTTAAATCTAAATCAAGATGAACTAGGGTTATGATTACTTCATTACAACCTTCAATTTCCCATTATTCAAACCCTTAATTTATTCATTAACTCTAAGATTAAACCATTAAAAATCTAAGAATTGACCAAACCTAGAATTAAAATAGTTTTAGTATTTCAAAAATTCATATCTAATTCAATTTAATGTCCTTAAATTAATTCTTCATTAATCAACAATATTCATAATAAAAACCTCAATCTAATCTCAAGAGTTTCTAGGGATTTCTAGGCTTTAAATTTAAGAACAATAATTATGGGACGAAAGAATTCTTACCTTACCTTGGTTTTGAATTTCGATATTTCTCCATCCTTTTCTTTTCTTTTCTTTTCCAATCCAAGTTGGCTGCCATCTTTTTTTGTTTCTTCTTTATTACTCACGGCATTACTCACATTAGAACAAATACCGCCTCCTCTATCTCCTCACGGCACCCTCTCTATTTTCTTTCTAGGTTTATAAAAATAATAAAGCTCTTAGGGTTTAAAAAGAATATTTATAAATGGTTTACTAATTCTAACCCAAAATAATCCAAGTCCAAGTTCAATTAGGAAAAACCCAATTTTAAATAACTAAGCCCATTACTCCTAATCCATCTAGGAAGGGTAAACCCAATTTTTAATAAACTAAATCCACTTAACTTAGTCCATCTAGAAAAAGGAAATCCAAGTCCAATGAGGTTAACTTAAGCCCAATAAACAAGTCCACAATTCTAATCCAATTACTAGAAGGAATAACAAATAATAAAATCAATTATTAATTAAAAAGGGTCAAATTCACTAATAAAATAAATGAGTTTTACTAAACCAAATCCCAATACCAAAGCCCAACTCATCTAAATAATTTAAACCCACATAATATAATTCCTAGGACTTCAATATAATTATTAGTCCCTCTAAAAGCCTAATTGAAAATTTAACAATTTACCAAATAATCCTCGAAAATTTTTGGGTTATTATAACAAGTAATATGTAAATAAGTAAGACTTTCCTTCAAAATGATGAAAAGTCAAATTCGATATTTATGTTTGATCAGATGGAGTATTTAATTGTCCAGATCAAAGAATTTTAGTTATAGTGGTATCCGATATTAAATTTCATGCCGTAGGTAGGTAGAGAATTCTAATCCTATGACATGTGCTAGCATATTTATATGTCAATTGATGTAGCATAAGCGACATTTTATCTATCATTAATAAAATAAAAGATCCATGTTTTTCTTAAAAAAAAAAACTTAAATAGTCCGGAAAGCTACTAATTAACACCAACATCATCCATGAACTTTTAAACGAATACGTGGTAAATCCAGCTGACCTAGTTGCTTAAAATTTCATCTAATCAGTGATCATCTATCAACACATTTCCTTGAACTATTGGAAGAAACAAACATGTCAAACAATTACAAGTAACTACATAAATCTAAATTCAAATTTCACAAATAAAAAATAGTGCAAGAACTAAGAAATCATAAACTTAAGCTGCAGATTTATACCTGCAGAGAACCTTACACTTAAGAACTTTATCTTGCACATAAAACCCAGGCATCACCATAACCTTAACCTTATTTGGAACCTGCAATCTTTGCCTATCAACAAGCACATCCTCCATATAATGAGAATCAAAGCTTCTATTCTCCTCAACTCTCACAATACCCAGAGCCGGATTGAACGAAAACGCAAGCAAATGTAGCAGCCAAATACATTTCGCAGCACCAAAAAACGCTTGAAGAAGTTGCTCAGGCCAAGGCCTTGTCCAATTCAAAGTCGTAATAATCCCACTCATTTTCTGATCACAAAACTTACTAAATTCCTCGCTATAATACTTTGTCCCTTTTCTCAATACTTCATTCCAGCTCAAATTCCTCAAAGCACAAAATGACGAGAACTTCCCTTGGCGATCTTCTTGAGGGTCTAAAAGCTTTGGCGAACCGTTCTTTTGAAACACACAGTTCTCAAAGTCTTGGTGAAGGGCTTGGTTTATTATGGCTTCTATATGGTACAAAACTGCCTTTGAATACTTCGAATTTAAGGATAGTTTGTACGGTACAAGAAGCGCGTTTAGATTATGCATAAGGGTATTATCGGTAGCCTCAATTTGTGCAGTAAGAGTTTTGCATAAATGTTTTACGGATAATCTTGCTTCCGATACAATCTGCACAAACCCCTCCACCATTTCTTTGTCACCAACCGGCATCTTTGGAAAACCATCAAAAGTACTGTGTGAATAATCCTTTGATTGCACTGATTGTCTAAGAGATTTCTTAAGTTCTTCACAGTAAGTTTCAAGATACTTGAGCTTTTCTTTTAGCTCCCCTACTGAGGATTTCATCTCGGAAACTTCCATTAAGGCTGCATCTCTTCTCTCATGAGCCTCCATGAGCTCTTTCTTTAAAGCCTCAATCGAAATCATCCCCAAATCTCTGTAAATCTGTGAAACATTCTCTGATTCTGTTCGGTTGGGCGAACTAAATATTTCATTCTTGTGCTTCTTTTTTAACCGTGGAAACAACCAAGAAAAACTTAACCCTCCTCGGGATTTGGGCTGTGGATGAAGAGAAGAGTGGGAATCCGTCATTGGGACAACTAAGTTAGAATATTTTCGATTCTTGGAAGCAATGTTGTCAGTATGATCAGTACTACTAAGAGTGGCCGGTTTGCATTTGTTGCAAGAAGTATCAATCGATCTGAAGTCACCAAGACTGTTTCTTCTTGATCTGGTGTAATCAGGTCCAGGGGATGCTCGATGGTGATTAACGTTTTTGGCAGAAGAAGCTGTGACCGATCTTTGATCATCGGATGGACATGCATGTGGTACTAAGTTTAACAACTCGGAAGGTAAAAACTTTCTTGATGAAGTGTTTGATGCTATGTAATCAGATTGGAGAGTGATTTCGCCATTTCCTCCTCTATTTAAGCCATAATCATCCCAAACTCCTGAAGGATTCAGGTTCTGTGATCTATATTGTTGATACCCTGTTGGCACATCTTCATAACTCTGTCCAAATTACCAATTATTATTAGATTTAGCTAAACGAAATCACGCAAGTTGCATTCGGAACTTTAGAACTCAAGACCTATGATGAAACTAAAACAAATTTACGTGCTTAAGGTATAAAGAGCTTTTTAAGCTTCCTTAACTTTCAGTTTTAGAATGATTTATATAGAAAAACTAGAATAGATATAGATATGACAGAAATATGAAGAATCTACTTTCTGGGCATAGAAGCTTTTGCTGCATAAAGAAAGAACTTTATCCTTCCTTTAAAAGCAATCTCTGTTTAATGTCTGAAGGGAAATAATAAAGTTACAAAATTTTGGTTTAGTGTCAAAATTTTGTTGGTGCGTTTAATTGGTTGAGTGTGACGGATTCATAATCGACTCATCCAATAAAATATCGTCGCCTCATTCATTTTGTATCTATTTTTTTTTTAAACTTGTTTTGTACCGATTGCCCATGTCTGATTTCTTTTTCTTTTCAAAATTCTAATGAAGCACACATATCAATGCAAAAAGTCCTATGAAAGTTCTTGGAAAGTTGAAATAAAACATGAAAAGTGGAAAGAACAGATGATGGATAAGAAAATTTGAATCTGAGTGTAATTAATGCTACTCAATAATCATGATTGCTTGTAATTCAATACAAGTATATAAAAATTTATGAGTTTTATTTCTTCACCAGAAATAAATAAAACATTGGCTAAAACACAATCATACAGTAGAATTGTTTGTCCAGCAAACTCCATTAGACAAGTAATCTTTTATTGCAATTGGTAAATTATTTTGGGACGGAGAAATTAATAAACATGAACAAAGAATAAAAACAAATGATAGTTGAAATTAAAAGAGAATTACTTACAGGAGTAAAAACAGGGTAATCATGAGCAGAAACATGAGAAGAATGATGAATTGAAACAGGGGAGGCAGAGGGGAATCTAAGATTGGATGCAGCAGGGCTATTGTTACCCCCTTGAACTAGAGCAGCATGAAGAGCTCTGAGCTCCACAGCTTTGGCAATGGCTGCTTGTATTTCTTGCTTATTGACTTCGTTGTTGCTGTTATTGGCTGCTGATTTGATATGGGTTTGATAGATTTGCGGCGAAGATGCGGTGGTGGGGGTGGTGGAGGAGGAAGCCATTGTAGAAACAAGGTTGGAGATAGATTTTTAGATGAAGTTGTGGGAGTATGTTAAAGAGGGAAAAGAACAAAGAGGATGGAATTTGTTGGTATCCAATGAATGGATTTGGTTTGCAGGGAAGGAGATGATTAAATTTATCATATCAAAGTGAGTAGATTTTGGAATAACTGTACCAATTATGTGTGCCTCTGTGTGTGTGTGTGTGTGTGTGTGTGAGAGAGAGAGAGAGAGAGAGGAGAGAGGAGAGAGAGAGAGAGAGAGAGGTACTTGGCATTGTTCTGAATGGAATTACTCAAAAAGAGCCGCATGTGAAGGAGGGAGCCAAGAGTGTGAGGTCTGGGAGAAATGACTATAATGCCCATGATGGTATATGGATAAAGAGGTAACCCTATTAGGCATGACTGGTGTATAGATAGCAAAACAATTGGTTGATCTTGGTTAAAACCTAAGTAATAAAATTATGTGCTTTTTATTGATATTAATAGAGAAAATGATGCTTCATGGAAGTACATTTTATATCTAATCTTCTATTTTCAATAAAAAAAATGGCAAATTGTAATTTGGTTATCTATATTGTGTCACTTTTGCAATTTGATTCTCATCATTGAAAAAGTTGCAATCTGATTCCTAACATTGACATTTTGTTGCTAATTGGTGTAAAAATTAACGTGATGTTAGTTTTTTGACAAAATTCAAGTTATTCGCCATGTACTTGAATTTTTTAGAGTCATAATGGTCATTTCATATTCATTTCAACTCCAACACCACCGACGACTACCACTATTAGCACCATAGTCACTACCACTCACTAATTTAAGTTTTTTTAATTAATTTATATTTTTGGATCGTTTTTTTTTTCATTAACCAAGTGTTATAAAGCTACATCATTTCGATGTTAAAGAATAATTTATTCCTTCCCCCCCCACCGGTGAAATGATTAGCATGCCCTTAAAAAGTTATTTACATGACACATGACTTTAATTTCGTCAAAAAATTAACAATTTGTTAGTTTTTAAACCAATTTGCAACAAAACGTCAATGTTAGAAATCGACTTGAAACTTTTTCAATATTGAAAACCAAATTGCAAAACTAATACAGATATATGTGACCAAATTGCAATTTGCCCATAAAAAAAAAAAAAAAAAAAAAAAAAAAAAAAAAAAGGCAAGCATGGACTCATGAAAGGGTAATTTCGTCCATTATTCTTGACTCTTTAGCTGCATATAAGCCAAAACAGAAAAAGTGGATCGAATCGAAGGAACAGAGTTGGATCTCACAATCTCTTCCTTCCTAAACATTCCGCTGTCCTCTCTCTCTCTCTCTCTCTCTCTCTCTCTCTCTCACTCACACACACACACTCACTCACTCAATATTTCTCTCTCTCTCTCCCTTGTTGATTAGGCAATTCTATTAAAATCTTTTTCTTCCTTTAAAATTTTGTATTTTACAATTTGTAGCTACATAATTGATCCGATTTTTATTAGAATTAAAAAAAAAATAAGATCAAATCAATTTTCCGATTATTCATAGATTTAGGATTGGGATCAAACCAATACACTATAGAACTGGTTCCATTAGTCTGATTCCAATGCTCTGATCAAATTCTGTTGATTATACAAATTATAGTCTACAATATTATTTTACAAAAATAAAACATATGAAAAGTAAAATATTTTCATTAGTTTTGTCAATTAAAAAAATAAACTAAACAAAGTGGTTACAAATATTCAATGTTTAAAACACCACTTATAACATTAAACATTAACTAATTATCCACCTTCAAACTTAATCATAACATAGTTTCACCTATAGACTTAAGATGATAAAAAGACTCTGATTATATACTCCCTCCGTCCCAATAAAAGCTTCACCAATTACCCAAAAGGACATTCCGTTAGAAGCTTCACCTTTCCTTTTTTGGGACATAAAATATTATTATTTCCTCCACTCATTCTCTCTCCTACATTATTTTAATACTCACAACACCATTATAATTTATTATTCCCTCCACTAATTCTCTCTCCTATTTTCAAATTACACTCACAACATTTTTTTTTCCTCCCATTACCATAATTCCCGTGCCCAAGGAAAATGGTGAAGCAATTGGTGGGACGGAGGGAGTATATATATATATATATATATATATATATATATATATATATATATAGTATAAATTAGAGCTCCACTAGCTACGATTCTTTGAACGATTTCATCTGTCGAAATTACCATTTTGCCCTCATACATTTGTCCCTTTCCCATTTTGCCTTAAATTTTTTTTTAAATCAAAAAAAAAAAAAAAAAAAAAACACCCGTGTCCTTGGACACGGGCATGTACTAGTATATATATATATACTCTCTCCGTCCCGTCCGACTTAGGACATTCACTTCCGACACGGAGATTAAGGAATACTATTATAATATTAGGAGAGAGAATGAGTGGAGAATGTGTTGTGAGTGTGAAAAATTAAATAGGAGAGAGAATGAGTGGGATAAATAGTGATGAGATTATTGTTGTGAGTATGACAAGTGGGTCCTATTTAATATAAAAGTAATATAAACTTTCCATTTTTGGGTCATCCTAAGTCGGGTGGGACGCCCAAAATTGCAAAACGTCCTAAGTCGGCCGGGACGGAGGGAGTATATATATATATACTCCCTCCGTCTCGCCTGATGCTTCATCATTTTGGTGATGCACGTAAATTAAGAAAAGTGATGAGTGGGAGAATGGTTGTGAGAGTGAAGAAGTGAGTCGATATGACAAGTGGGGCCCACAATTTAAATATGTGAGGGGGAAAAGTTAGTGGATATGATAAGTGAACCTCACAATTTAAGTATGTGAGAGAAAAAAATGAGTGAGATTGACAAATGGGGCCCACATTTATTACCATTTTAGAAAATGTGAAGCTTCTATCGGGACACCCATTTGAATAAAAGGAGAAGCTTCGAACGGGACGGAAGGAGTATATCGATTCGATCCTAAATCTTGTATATTTTTTTCAAAATTAGGACCGAATCAGATAATTGGTTTCATTGAAATTTGGAATTACTACCAAACTAATACTATTATTTCGATATAGTTTTAATTGGTCAGATCCAATTTCACGATTTTTTTGCACAACCCTAAGCCCCTAATGCATATGCCCTTTGACCCATTTTTCAAGGCGAGGACCTATTTTTTCGTATGTCTCATTTCAATTAGGATTGCCCAAAATGGGAAAAATTTATATTTTTAATATTCAATGAAACTTACTTGTCACATTAACAACAACAATTTATTTATTAGTTCTCCGCTAATACTTTTTCCTATTTTATTTTTTATACTCGTAACACCTCATTCCACTCTTCTCTCTCCTATTTTTCTTAAATATCGTATTAAAAAAAAAATAGTTCTCACTTAGATAGGACGGAAGGAATATATCATAAATATAATAGTAAACAAATAAATTATTTACAACTAAATGTAAAGTATGAAAATCGACAACAAAAATGTATTAGCTTGACCAAAAGAATATACACTCATCCAAAAACAATACCGATGTGAGAAATGGATGCTTACGGTTACGGATGACCAAAACAATAAGCAATCGCTTGTTTTGCTTAACATTATTAGGGCCGGCCTTGAAAACCTTTAACTAACGAATAAAAGGGCATGCAATTTTCTTTATTTTTTATTTTTTATTTTTTATTTTTTATTTTTAACAAAAGGGCCTGCAAACCTAATCAGTAAACTTTATGGTGAAGAAGTTAGTATTATTTCAAAATTCAACCTACTCGCTAGAAAAAATTTGACACCCTAAAAACGAGTAACCAAAGTAATGTTATTTTATACAAGGTAAAAGCTAGGATTTGAATGACTGTCAAAAAAGGCTTTTCATAATCTGTATTTTTTGCTGTCATCATTTTCACTTTTGACTTAATTTAATGGTGAGTCGGGGCATTTGGTAATGCACCTAAAACACTACGTGCAGCTAACTACCCATTCTTCCTTAACTAGTGTTTTTTTATTAAAAAAAATACTCCTTTCGCCCCACGTGAATGTAAATCAATTTTTTGGATGTAAAAATTAAAAAAAAAATGATGTAAAAAAGAAAAAAAGTTAAATGTTGTGAGTATGAAAAATTAAATAAAAGAGAGAATGAGTGGGAGGAATAGTGAGGAGAGAGAATGTTGTGAGTGTAAAAGTGAAATATTTATTTCCATTTTGAGAAGTTTGCATTTACGTGGGACGGACCAAAATAGAAATAAGTTTGCATTCACGTGGGACGGAGGGAGTATATCAAGAAAATTATTACCATTTTTTGCAATTTTAGATTAATTTATTTATTTTGATAAAATTTATAAATTGCTATCTATAATAAATTTTAATTTTTTATTATAATAAATATAAATTAGCCTAAAAACTAAGTATTTCTCAAAATTTATTTATATTCGTAATAACAACGACAAAATGGCAACATTATTTCGGGGGAAGGGACTAATCAATTTTATTACCTGCTACTATATTTTGTTTTGGCTTGTACCTAAATAAGATTGTAGCTTAGAAAAAATATCTATAGGCAACTTTATAATAATACAAGGTATAAGCAAATAAGCATTATATTCAAAATGTTTGACAAGTCAAATACTCCCTCCGTCCCACGTGAATACAAACCTATTTTTTTTTTTGTCCGTCCCACGTGAATACAAACTGCCCAAAATGGAAATAAATTTATTATTTTATATTCACCCTACCCCACCCACTCATTCTCTCTCTTCATTTCCTACCACACAATTTATTCAACCAACTCCACTCATTCTCTCTCTTCATTTCCTACCACACATTTTCATTATCTTAATAATATTTCTTAATTAATGTGCCCGAAAAAATGGTTTGTAATCTCATGAAACGGAGGGAGTACTATTTTTATTTTGGGATGAGTAAAATATAATTTAATTTACATTATACATAATCAATTTTTAACCATTAAATTAAGTCAAATATTTAGGAAAAAACAGCTTTTTTCTAGGAATTTGGAAAAACTATTTTTTTTAAAAGCGTTGTGATATTTTTGTAATTAATTGAAACTTTTTAAAAAAATGTGCGGTGACATTTTCATAATTAACAAGAACTTATTAATACCTCTGACAATATTCTTTATAACTAAAACTGACATTTTTTATTTTATCACTCCCTCCGTCCCATTTAATGTTTTTAGTTTGTCTTGACACATGGATTAAGAAAAAATAAAAGTTGTGAGTATGAAAGTAAAGTAGGAGAGAGAAAGTGGATAGCGAGTTTTTGTTGTAACAATGACAAGTGAATCTCATTGACCATTTTACATAATAAAACAACTAAAAACGTTAAACTTTGATAGACTAAAAAGAAAAGTGAGAACCTCAAACTGAGACGGAGGAAGTACTACACATCATGATACTTTTTATTACTAAACATTGTTGCACTATTTAACACTAACACTGACACTAAAAAAACACCAACCGACACACTTAAGACAACACCTGACACTGAAAAGCACTATCACATTTTTTTATAGTGACAGTTAATTACAAAAGTATTTCCGCACATTTTAAATAAAGCTTTAATTAATTACAAAAATGTCACTGTACATTTTAAAATTAAAAACTAATTTTTTCTATGTATTTAAAAAAAAAACTAGTTTTTCATAAACTACTCTTAAATTATAAATTAGTGAAGCCATAAAAATAATTGATGCATTTTTGTCCCGCTAAATACATTAACTTTTAGAAAAAGATATTCATGGGTACCTACTCCACGTACTAAATTTATCTATTTATCTTTACCATGAATAGAAACAAAACCCAAATAAATCAGATTGATGGTTTTCTTACAGCTTACCCAAATTAGTAGATGGTTAAAATGCATTTAGGCCTTTATATTTATATACTCCCTCCGTTTCAAGTAAATGCGGACATATTTTCATTTTGGTCCGTTTCACGTAAATGTGAACTGTCAAAAATGAAAACAAATATTCACTATTCCACTCACTCATTCTCTCTCCTACTTCACTTTTACACTCACAACATTCTCTGTCCTAACTATTCCTCCCACTCATTCTCTCTCCTATTTAATTTTTCATACTCACAACATTTAACTTTTTCTCTTTCTTACATCACTTTTCCTTAATTCCCACACCCAAAAAGTTAGTTCACATTTACGTGGGACGGAGGAAGTATATACTCTCTCCGTCCCACGTGATTGTAAACTAATTAACTTTTTGGGTGTGAGAATTAAGGAAAAATGATGTAAGAAAGAGAAAAAGTTAAATATTGTGAGTATGAAAAATTAAATAGGAGAGAGAATGAGTGGGAGGAATAGTGAGGAGAGAGAATGTTGTGAGTGTAAAAGTGAAGTAGGAGAGAGAATGAGTGGGTGGAATAGTGAATATTCTTTGCCATTTTGGAAAGTTTGTATTCACGTGGAAATGACCAAAATAAAAATAAGTTTGCATTCACGTGGGACGGAGGGAGTACTATTTAGTCTTAGAAAGTCATAATATTCTTGGTTAGTATAGTTTTTAATGGATGGAATTTTATTTCTTCAAATTTAAATAAAGTGTGTTAGGTTTTGTTTTGATTTGATCTGATCACATTTTGACTTTTAACGATGACTATTTGACTTTTTTTTTGCTTTTTTTGACCGAGTTGACTATCGTGTTGATGGATTTAAAGTAAAATCTCTAGCTGGGGTTAATTTGACAATAATTAATTATTGATTAAGCAGATGTTTTGGTTGCTCAATTCAAAGGTTGTGGAACTGAAAGAAGAATTTTAAAATATACAGTACTTAGTTCTTATCTAGATGCTTAAAATTTGGTGGCAGACACTAATTCAAAGGACTTATTGACAAATACCTATTCATTCCACCTTAAATCGCAATAACTTTTGGTACATCGATTAAAGAAAAGTGAGGTAGGAAAGAGATGTTGTGAGCATAAAAATTAAAGTAGGAAAGAGAAGTGAGCGGATAGTAAGTTGATTAGTGTTGTGACCATAACAATAAAGTATGAAAGAGAATGAGTGAGAGGAATAGTGAAGATTATTTGTCATTTTTGGATAGTCCGGTTTGAACCGAGACGAAACAAAAAAGAAATAAGTGCTATATGAGGTGGGACCGAGAGAATAGATGAAAAGATTGAGAAATTGTTTTTTTTTTTTTTCATGTCATAACTTTTAAGAATCTTCATTGCGAAACGATTTGAAACCGGTAATCTTATAAGGACACTAGTAGGTAACCCGTGCTTCGCACGGAAAGCTAATTTGCTAATATCATGATTTATTTTTTATAATATAAGTATATTATAAATGAATCAAAATATTAACATTTATAAAGTTAGAAAAATTGTGTTCAATTTTAATAACTTTGTTGCACATAAGTTTAATAGGAATTGCATTGTGACTAACAATGTAGCAATTTTTGCTATTTTATTTTTGATGTTCATACTTTATGTCATTTATTTTTGATGTCATAATTTATGTCAGTATGCAACATTTTTTATGGACGTTAACAAAGTGAATTAAAAAATTAACGACCTATTTCTTTTCAAATTACAACATTTTAAATACAATGTAGGGGTTCCAACCCTTAACCTTCCCGAGAAAAGTACGTCTTTAAGCTAAATGCTCATTGGCATTATTAACGACCTACTTTGATATATATATAGTAACTATTATGATTAACTAATATTATTAATAGTAATATTTAACATACATTGTAACTATAACTAGTACACAAAAGCCCGTGCCATTGGCACGGGTCAGTACGGAAAGGAGGACAGTATGGAAAGAGAAAGACGTGGGGAAACTGAAATCGCATGCTAACTATATGATGTTTTAAATGTTATTTTAAACTGTTTATAATATATGAAGTGCAAAAATATTTACCTGGGAGTAGAAACTTTTTGAGAGATGGTGCCTGAGAAACCATCGAAAGCCCATATTTAAAATAAAATCAGATATTCAGAAGAAGTAAAAATAGAATGCAACCAAAAGGTAAATACTGAGCTTTTTCTGAGATAATGTTGAAGATATAAAGAAATCTTGACCTTGGAGTTGGAAGGGAGAGCAAAAACACACTTTAATTTGTCAATGTAAACCTTCAATTGAGGAATTGATATGGGAGGAACCTTAAAAAAAAATCATATGAAACCCGACTAATTTAAATCCTCTATTGTATAATAGAGTAGTACTCAAAAGCCCGTGTCAATGGCACGGATCAGTACAAAAAAGTAAGCAGTGAAAAAAATGATAAGTAGAATAAAACAGCATTCATGTCATCCAACCCCAAGTGAATGTTCAGTTACATATCAAGAAATATTTTTAACAAACACTAAATCAACTCAAAGCATTCCTTAGCAAATACTAAACCCAAATGCTAAAATAAATGCGCACATGGTTTGTAAATAAAGAACAAAAGAAATCCAAAATAACTTGAACTTTTATACGTATACCACACCATATCAGTACTACCCTATGACTTAACAATGGTAAGTTTTGACTTTTTCATCAGATAATGTTGAAAATGGAGACATTGCTGATGATCACTACCATCTATACTTGGTATTTAATTTAGCTATTCGAAATGAAATCAAGGTTGAAATAATTATAAACTTTAGTTGAATTCATTGAACCAGAAAGACATTGAACATGGAGACATTGCTGATGATCACTACCATCTATACTTGGTATACCACACCATATCAGTACTACCCTATGACTGTGGTCATGGCAACTGAGTCTTCACCATGTTTGACTCCTTTTTCTTCTGCTATTCTGTGGTCATGGCAACTGAGTCTTCACCATGTTCTGTACATGATTTTCAACCACCTTCCAACTATGATGAACTCTTCATGCAACAAAGAGCTCTCTTTGCTGATAATCTCAAGGTATTTCTCTCTCTCTCTCCCTCTCTCTCTTGAACCTTATTTGGTTATATAAATGGAGATAAGGGTACACAATACCTCTCTAAGTTAAGGCTTTTAATGCTCAGGACATGAGAAATATAAGGAAACATTTATACTCAGCTGCTGAGTATTTCGAATCTCAACATCACAGAGATGATCAAGACCAATTGTAAGCGCCCCTCGTCATTTTCTTCCAAATAATACATGTACATTTCTTAGAAGATCAGAGAGTGACCATTTTACTGATTTCAGCTTAATCAATTATATTCTTTTCATAGATTCATAGAGAGCTTGAAAGATTATGTCACTCAGGCTCTCATTAGCACTCGCTTTGGATCACTTGGGCTCACATTGCGGACAAAGTTAACAATCTTTTGGATCTAAAATGTCAAGCACGCTTCTAAAGCGAGCTTCGCGTCTCTGCATTAAGGTGTGCTCTCTCTCTCTCTCTCTCTCTCTCACACACACACACACACACACACTTACGCACACTTTCCCCATATTTTTCGATGTCATATTTCTGTGCTACAATTTTAGAGAGCACGAACATGCCATGGGTATTTCGACCAAGAGGGCATTTCCCAACAGTCACTGGTTATCGGTACCCCCAAGTATCATAAGCGCTATCTTATCCCAGGTAGTTATCCCCTCTCCAATATTTTCCATTTCCACATTTCCAATCAATTCCGATATATTGAGAATTCGAGACGCTAGTTCCATATTGTCTCTAATTAATCAAATTTCTTCTAGTTCTAGATGCCCGCTTTGCTGAAGCTATTGAAGTAACAAAGGTTCAAACTAATTCGCCCTTTTCAAGGTACTATACATTATACTAACATGAAGTGCTTTTATTAGCCTACCTTTGCATTAACTTCTCTTCAAACTCATACAGAAGGGCGCCTATCGAGTCTATATCAAGTCCTAGTACATTCTCCTTGACAAAAGTACAAACCAACAAACAATCAGGTCCGTAGAATAGAACTGTAAATTTCAGTTTAAGATTTAAGTATGTAACTATATGAACTTGTTTCATATTGATCACGACTGTTTGGACCAGGAAAACGATCAATTTCACCACTACGGTTTCCACTGAAGCGTTCAGGATCAGTCACTGTAACACCTATTTTCTCTATGGACTGTGAACATAGAAATTGAAGAAAGGAAGAGAAATATGCCAATGTGTTAAGGCATGTGCCATCGTTGCTTCTGACAGACCCATTTTGAGTTTTGGAAAATTTGGTGAAAAGGTGTGAAAAATCTTGTGGCTCAACGCCACAGCCAGAATCCTTAACCTGCATGTGGAGGTTTGGTGAAAAGGTGTGAAAAATCTTGTGGCTCAACGCCACAGCCAGAATCCTTAACCTGCATGTGGAGGTGGAAATATACAGATGCTTGATTTGTACAACAATAAAAGCCAGCAACAACAACGAAGCATAAATTAAAAGCAGTAATTTAGATGAAAAAATAAATAAATTAACCTTCCCTTGGAAAAAGAGAAATCGATGGCCGGAGGAGATGACAGTTCTGTACGAACTTGCCACCAGCATTGTCGATTCTGAACAAAGTCTCTAGTCTACAATGTACAAAAAAATAAAACCATCCCAAATCATCTCAAACGAAATATCAAAACCTTATACACATGAGAGTTCATTAATTAGAATATTCAGTTTTCAATGAAGTTGGCAGCATAAACATTCACTGACCACTCCAGTTGACAGATCTAATTGTACTATTTGAAAGTATAGACTAAAGCATCCTATTACTTGACAGATTGAATTTGTGCCATAGAAATTGGGCCAAGGCCTCTATTTATAGCAAATAAGAAAACCAATAAATTACATTAGGGCGAAGCAGATATGTGGAATTGGGCAATGGACTACGATTCTAGGATCCAATAACAAAGACTACCATCGCATACTCAAGAGCCTTCCTCGAGCTCATCCGTTTGTTGTTACTTGCGAATGTACCTACAAAGAGGATTGAGAGATATGAGAAAATTAAAAATTGAAATTGACGATAATAGCAAGTGTAAAAATCAAAATTTCCAAATTCGTGTTTTCTGGACTTGTTTAAGCCTGGGTTGTGAACATAAAAATTGATGAAACAGGGAGAGATACCTGGAACTTAATTCTATTCCTTCCCTGATCTCTTCGGGACTGAAAAATATGACGAAGCAACATTGAAGACCATGGAGAGCCGAATTGGGGTCTGAATTTGAGGGTTAGTGCGATGATTTTTCAAATGATCTTCAAATACGGAATCCTCAAATCAGACAGATCTTCAAAATCGCTTGAGGAGTGGGACTAAGCAACATTGAAGACCATGGAGAGCCGAATTGGGGTCTGAATTTGAGGGTTAGTGCGATGATTTTTCAAATGATTTTCAAATACGGAATCCTCAAATCAGACAGATCTTCATGCGCCGGTGCAAAAAGAGGGGAAGTTAGGGACGGACAGTTGAGGTAGGGAGAGAAGAGATCGGGAGAGGGGAAAGGAATATCAGCCGTCAGATTCAATTCCAAACTTTCAATCCTGGCTCCTCTTTATGTAAAGATAAAAGGCAGTTATTTGCCCCTTATATTGTATAATAGATACTATTACTTAACCTATACTCCCTCCGTCCCATAGAGCTTAGGAAGATTCTATTTGGCACGGGAATTAAGGAATATTATTATAGTATTAGGAGAGAGAATGAGTGGAAGAAGTGTTGTGAGTGTGAAAAATTAAATAGGAGAGAGAATGAGTGGAGGGAATAGTAAATTATAATGTGTTATGAGTATTAAAATAATGTAGGAGAGAGAATGAGTGGAGGGAATAGTAAATTTCTTAAGAGTTATGGGACGCCCAAAATAGAAAATTTTCTTAAGACTTATGGGACAGAGGGAGTATATAGTAAATTAATACTATTTATAATAATAGTTAGCATATATAGTAACTATTATAGTTAACTAATACTATTAATAGTAATAGTTAACATATATAGTAACTATTATAGTTAACTAATACTATTAATAGTAATAATTAACTTATATAGTAACTATTATAGTTAACTAATACTATTAATAGTAATAGTTAACTTATAAAGTAACTATTATAGTTAACTGATATTATTAATAGTAATAGTTAACATATATATATAGTAACTACTATTATAGTTAACTAATACTATTAATAGTAATAGTTAACTTATATAGTAACTATTATAGTTAACTAATACAATTAATAGTAATAGTTAACATATATAGTAACTATTATAGTTAACTAATACAATTAATAGTAATAGTTAACTTATAAAGTAACTATTATAGTTAACTAATACTATTTATAGTAATAGTTAACCTATATAATAAATATTATTATTAACTAATAGTATTAGCTAATAAGGACAATACCAAAAGTCATATAGATTTTGGGATAGTGATGACGTGGCTTCTTCAAAATTAAGAGTTTGCCTAAACTTGTTCACGTGGCGAAGTCATAACCCTCCTCACCAACTTTAATATATATATATATATATATATATATATATATATATATATATATATATATATATATATATAGATTTGATGACCAATCATTGCTATTTTAGTGTGCAAATTTTAAATATTAACAATTATTTATTGATGATTCTATTAACAAATTTATTCTTTTTAATGTATCTTGAAATTGTTGAAGTTAATCGGATTATCCTAAATTATTCTAGAATGAGTTTTTGATTCATGATATATTGGTACATTGTTTTAATACCAAGAGTCTAGATAAGTATTGTCTTTTGATTTTCTAGTTCATGTTCATTGTCCTCTATTACTTGTAAGCCTATAAACAGGGATGTCATTATAGAATCAAAGTGTGTCGAATATTTAGATTTCATAGTAAATTTCTCCTCTATATTTTAACCTCTTGTTCTATCATTTATAAGTCTAATTTAATAGTGGTATTAGAGCCTACAAGGGCAGCCATGAACGGTGGTACAAATGACGGTAATGGTGGTACGAATGGTGGTGGAAGTCAACCCCAAATTCTTATCTTGGATGGAAAAAATTATAATCGTTGGCGTATTCAAATGATGATTTTATTTGACTATCAAGAGTTGCTTGAAGTCATGGAGGATGTCATAGGAGTGCTTGGAAAGAATGTGAATGATGCGCAAAGACAAGCATATCAACCTGTTTACAAGAAGGACAAGAAGGCGTTATATTACATCCATCAATGAGTTAATGATGTGGTGTTTGACAAGATTGCGGAAGCAACTACGTCAAAGCAAGCATGGGATATTTTGGAGAATTCGTTTAAGGGAGTTGACAAGGTGAAAAAGGTAAAACTTCAAACATTGAGACGAATGTATGAAATTTTTGGTATGGAGTCTTCAGAAAGTATTTCAGATTATGTTAGTAGAATTCTTGCTTTAACAACTGAAATGAAGTCATATGGAGAAAAGGTTGAAGATTTAGCAATTATGGAGAAAATTTTGAGAACACTCACACCTCGATTTGAGCATGTAGTGACAGCGATTGAAAAGTCTAAAGATTTCTCTGTGATGACAATTGATGAGTTGTCGGGATCATTGCAAAGGCACGAGCAGCGAATGAAAGAGAAGTCAATTGAGAAGCCGACCGAGCAAGCATTTCAAGCTTCTCATGTCCACTCCCCAAATAAAGGTAGACAAGGTAAAAATACTCAAGGTTACTAATATGGCGGTGGTTCTCGTGGACGATGACGAGGACAAGACCAAGGAATAGGACGTGGTCATTATGGTTTAGGTCGATGTGATTACAATAACAACCGAGGAGGAGACCGGGAACAAAGTTTTGATTGTGGCGGTACAAATGGTCACCAAAATAATTCATTTGACTACCGAGAACGTGGTCGAGGTCAAGGAAGAGGACGTGGTTGAGGAAGGTATGACAAGTCAAATGTTAAATGTTATGAATGCAATGAATATGGTCATTATGCAAATGAGTGTAGATATAGAGAGAATTTTTGAGATGGAGAAGAAGTTCGATTTGCAAAAGAAGGAAGAAATGACAGTTATCAAGTTCTTTTGATGGTTACGGCGGTGGCTGAAGATCCCGGGTACTATACTTGGTTCCTAGACACAGGGTGCACAAATCACATGTGCGGAAAGAAGGAATTGTTTGTTGATCTTGATGAATCGGTAAGGTCTAAAGTCAAGTTTGCGGATGATAGCACAATACCGGTGATGGGAAAAGGAAGAGTTCTTATAAAATTGATGAATGAAGATCATAAATATATCTCAGATGTGTTCTATGTTCCAGATATGAAGAGCAATTCGTTGAGCTTGGGGCAACTTTTGGAGAAAGGGTATGATATGCGGCTACATGACAACCAACTCACCATGTATGATAAACAAGGTACACTCATTCTAAAGTCCCCTCTTTCAAAAAATAGAATGTTTCGAGTTGATATTGAGTGTGGTTCATATCATTGCTTTAATGCAATTGTGAAAGATGATTCTTGGTTATGGCATCTATGTTTTGGACATTTAAATTTTCATAGCTTGAAGTTATTGGCTCAAAAGGAGATGGTTAAAGGTTTGCCTACCATTAATCATCCTGAACAATTATGTGAGGGATTCATTGTTGGAAAGCAACATAGAGCTCCGTTTGTAGTTGGAAGAACATGGAGAACAAGGAGACCTCTTGAACTCGTTCACTCTGATGTGTGTGGCCCACTGAATATTTTGTCAAATGGAAACAATCGGTACTTTCTTACTTTTATTGATGACTTCACAAGAAAATTTGGGTTTATTTTTTTCAAAGAAAGTTTGAAGTATTTGCATGTTTCAGAGAGTTTAAAGCTCTTGTTGAAAAGCAAAGTAAATGTTCTCTTCAAGTGTTACAAACTGATGGTGGTGGTGAGTATACTTCTAATGCATTTGGTGAGTATTGCAAAGAGATGGGAATAGAACATGAAGTGACATTTCCCTACACACCACAACATAATGGTATTGCTGAGAGGAAGAATCGAACCATGCATCTTGGATATGACAAGGATCATGCTGAAAGCCAAGGGGATGCAAAATTCATTTTGGGCAGAAGCTGTCTCATGTGCAGTTTATTTGTTGAATAGATGTCCAACAAGAAGTGTTAATGATGTTACTCCTGAAGAAGCATAGAGTGGTTTAAGCCAAGTGTGAAGCTTCTCAAGGTGTTTGGTAGTATTGCATATGCTCACGTTCCAGCCGAGAAAAGAAGGAAGCTTGATGATAGAGGTGAGAAGACTGTCTTTGTTAGTTACAAGGCTGGTGGATACAAGCTGTTCAACCCAATCACGAAGAAGGTGGTCGTGAGTAGAGATGTGTTGTTTGCTGAAGATGAAGCTTGGAATTGGGAAGTAGATGTTAAAGATGATTCTAGATGCACTTCCATTGATCTTCTTGAGGATGAGGAACCTCAACAAACCCCAACTGCAGTCAGAGAAGAAGAGGTAATGGAACCAGTTTCTCCAATTGCTCAAGTACCAACCCCTCAACCCTCTTTGGTAGCTGAAAGACCAAAAAGAAATAGGCAGCCATCAACTCGATTGGAAGGTTTTGAGAAAACTCCAAATCATGTTGTTGATGATGATGGAAACTTGGTACATTTTGCCATGTTTGCAGATATTGAACCAGTTAAGTTTGAGGAAGCTGCTCAAGATCCAAAGTGGATTCAAGCAATAGAGGAAGAGATAAGGGTTATTGAGAAAAACAAAACATGGGAACTCGTTGATATTCCACAAGTAAAGAAGGCTATTGATGTGAAATGGTTCTTCAAGACAAAGATAAAAGCAAATGGTGAGACTGAAAGGCACAAGGCGATATTTTTGCAAAGGGATACGAGCAATGGCCAGGCTATAATTATCAAGTGGTATTCTCTCATGTTGCAAGGATTGAGACAGTGAGATTGATTATTGCTTTGGCGACACAAAAGCAATGGGACATTCATCAAATGAATGTGAAATCCGCTTTCTTAAATGGGCCTCTTGAAAAAGAAGTTTTTATGAAGCAACTACTTGGATTTGTGAAGACAGGAAGCGAAGGTAAGGTGTATAAGTTGAAGAAGGCTTTGTATGGTTTGAAGCAAGCACGGAGAGCTTGGAACAAGCACATTGATTCTTTCTTCATTGAGAATGGCTTTGAGAAGTGTCCTTCTGAGCATGCCTTGTATGTGAAGACAAATAATTCTGGTGATGTGTTATTGCTTTGCCTTTATGTTGATGATTTGGTGTTTACGAGCAACAATAATAAGATGATTAAAGAATTCAAGGTGTCAATGATGCGAGAGTTCGAGATGACATATCTTAGCTTAATGTCATACTTTCTTGGCATTGAAGTAGATCAAGGTAAAGATGGAATTTTTATTTGTCAAAAGAGGTATGCTATAGAGATTTTGAAAAAGTTTAGGATGTTTGATTGCAATCATGTAAGGACTCAAGTGGAAGTTGGTACAAAGTTGTATAAAGTTGGTAATGATACAAAGGTTGACGCGACGTATTTCAAGCAAATTGTCGGGAGCTTGAGATATCCTACTTGTACGAGACCATACATTGCCTATGGAGTTGGTTTGATTAGCAAGTATATGGAATCCCCTCGTCAGTCTCATCTACAAGTAGCAAAGAGGATCTTGCGTTATCTGAAAGGAACCTATAGTCATGATATGTTCTACTCTAGATCCAACAATGGTGATTTGGTTGGATATTCAGATAATGATTAGTGTGGAGATCCTGATGATCGCAAGAGCACTTCGGGTTATGTGTTCAATTTTGGTTCAACTGTTTTCTCTTGGTCCTCAAAGAAGCAGTCAATTGTGGCATTGTCAACATGTGAAGTAGAGTAGGTAGCAGCAGCATCGAGTGCATGTCAAGCAGTGTGGTTAAGGAATTTGTTGAATCAGATTCTCTTGTCACCTTAATTACCTTTCAACAGAGAGCATCCAAAGTTCAATCCTTCTTCCTAGAATATAAAAAAATCGCAAGCAAAAAAAAAGAAAAAAAGAAAAAAAAAGGAGTAATGTTATAAACACCCACATTACTTAACTTCTTGTACTCACTTCGTCCGGAAAATAAAATGTAGTTTCATTTGGTTTTTATTGATATTAATACAATCTATCTTTGATCCAACGTGTTAGTGTCAATTTAGTTATTTTAATGAAAATTTTAAAAGTTTTATTGATAATCACATAATGATTTTACAAAATCTCAGAAAAATCTCGTTTTACACTCCCTAGGGTAAAACGTGTTTTCAAAATGTGCGTTGATATTTTTGTAGATAAGTGATTTTTTTTTAAACGTGCGGTAACATTCTTGTAAATAATCGGAAATTCTAAGAACTTACTAACACTTTTCGACCTATAACTGACATTTTTTCAATACCATAACCGACACTTTTTAACACCGGATGGACACCAATTTCAACACTACCTCCGACACTATTTAAAACTACAACTAACAATTCTTATCACTACCACCGACACTATTTAACACTTCAATGCACAATTCTTAACACTATCACTAGTACTATTTTAATAAATGTTAAAAGTGTCGGTTTGATGTTAAAAGTGTCGGTTTGATTTGAATGTTTATATGTGTCATTTTGAATATTTGACAATTTATAATATTATGACTGACACTTACGAAAAACCCATTTTTCCATCTCTTAGTATAAAACATGTTTTTCACAAGACCGACTTTAATGATTTATTGATTACAATTTTAAAAAAAATCAATAGAATAATTATATTGACATGAATATTTGATTAAATTTCACTTGTGTTGTGTTGATGATAATAACATTCGTACGGATTATACTACAATTTTTGGGGACAAAAGTAATACAATATACGGTAAAAGATTAATGTATTAAGGGAGCATACTAAATAATATAGGATCCTAAATAGTCACAAACTATAGGTAATGAGTCCAACTTGGGTCAAACACGAGTACACGACCCACTAGTTTTACTGGGCCTATTGTCAATAAGCTGAGGCCCGTAGCCACTCCAACATTCAGATCCTACTTTGATAAGGACAAGTTTAGTCTTTTGGCCCACCTATCGAAATTTAATTCACAAACTACATTTAACTCAAAAGAAAAAAAAAAAAAAAGAAGAAGAATAGTATATACTCCCTCCGTCCCAGGCGAAGCGTCGTCATTTTTAGCTCGACACGCAAATTAAGGAAAAGTGTGGGAAGAAAAAATATTGTGAGTGTAATTTGAAAATAGGAGAGAGAATTAGTGGAGGAAATAGTAAATTTAAAAAGTGTTGTGAGTGTAGAGGAGAGAGAATTAGTGGAGGGAATAGTGGATGGGGTAATAGAATATTATAAAATATTTTCTTTTTAAGAAAGGGTGACGCTTTAAATGGGACACCCTTTTGAATAATAAGTGACGCTTCGAGTGGGTCGGAGGGAGTATGGAAAACCAAATACTCCCTCCATTTCATAATATAAGTCGTTTTAGATTTCCTAATTTGTTCCAAAATATAAGCCATTATAGTTATAGCTGTTTTTCACTATAAATATTAGCTACATTTATACCAAAAAAAATACACCCTCCGTCCCGTCCGAAAGGGCAATTTTTGAGCCTTGCACAAGAATTAAGAAAAGTGATGTAGGAAAGAGAAAAAGTGTATAATAGAATAAATATTGTGAGTGAAAGGTGATGTAAGAAAGAGAAAGTGTAATATGAAATAGTTAGTGAATATTTATTGTGATAGTATGACAAGTGGATCCCACAAATAAAGAAGTAATAAAAAATTTCATTTTTGGGTTGTGTTCTTTCAAATGAGACGCACAAAAATAAAATTTGTGCCCTTTCGAATAAAACGGAGGGAGTAGTTGCATATTAATTAATTATCACATTTTCACATGCTAATCTATTTAATATTTGGTAAAAGATAAAATAAAAATGATAACTCAATAGTCACAACTAAATTAAAAGGTCCAACAAGTCCATTGGCTGCTGCAATTATGGCTCTTAATGATTCAAAGGGCAAAGCATAATACGTTCCCAGAGGTGCTGACTCGACTGTAACAACAGAGAGTTTGAAGAAGGACAGGAAGAACTGAGAATGAAGTATCAGATCTGATCGCGCTATATGAGAACGAGCACTCTAAAATCATAAGGTGTCTAGATGATTATGTTCTGGCAGATAATGCAGATACTGATTCCGGAGGTGCTTTATGGCTTGATTGTAAGACATGTTTTTGGCATGATCATTTATATACAAGCTATATCTGAAGCAGAAGTTATATTCTCTACGAATACAGGAAGGTACGCCCATTAGGGATCACCTATATAAATTTACATCTTTATTACTTGAACTTGATAATATAGATGCTAAAGTTGCTGATGATGATGCTGTATTAATGCTTTTTGTTTCATTGTCTTTATCATATGAGCACTATGTTGATTCTAGTATTAGTGGTAAGGAGACAGTAACTCTAAATGAGGTGAAATCCTCGCTCAAGACTTGAGAGTTGCGTCAAAAGGCAACCGATAATAGTAGTACAAATAACCAGTCATCAGGTTTGGTTGCGAAAGGCATAAGGATTTCTAGTAGTAAACAGAAGAAAAAGAAGTCTTCTGGTAAAAAGGGCCAAAAATCTGAGGATATTTGTAATTACAGCGAGGGAAAGTGACATTGAATTGAAAGACAGATTCTTATACGAAGAAGCGAGGCGAGCCCCCAAATCGTTTTGAAGCTAATGTAGCTGCATTTGATACGAGCAGCTATAATGGGGATTATGCTCTATTAACAGAAGAGTCTGTGCACGACAGTCGGATATGTGAATTCTTGACATGGGTGGGTGGGTGGGGCGGGGAGTGGCGACAAGAGTTGATAAAAAATTAATATGGTAAAAAAAATTGACGGGGGGTGGGGTGGGTGGTGGGGGGAGGGGCTGCAGGAGAGCTGATAAAACAATTAATATGGGAAAAAATTGACAGAGGGGGGAGGGGGGTTGGAGGGGCTGCAGGAGAGCTGATAAAAAATAATATGAGAAAAAAACTGACGTGGAGGGGGATAGGATGGGTGGGTGGTGGTGGGAGGGGGAATGGTGGGTGATAGGAGAGTTGATAAAAAATTAATATGAGAAAAAAAAATTGACGGGGGAGGGGGGTGGGGGTGGGGGAGGGAGGTGGGGTATAGTGGGGGTGATTGTGGGGTTTGGGGGTGATGTCGTTAAAAAATATTTTTCGAAAAATGTTTTGAGGAGGAAATATTCGGAAAACATTTTCCTTAAAAAACATGCATATTTTCTATTTATCGAAAAATCTTTTCTGTTAACTTTATTTTTCAATGGTTAACAAACATCGCAAAATGTGAAAAATATTTTTCGAAAAACATTTTACCCAAAACATATGGAGGATATGGATATAGATTCGACTTGGACTAAGATGATACATACCATAAAGGAGGTGGCGAAAGAAGTCCTTGGAGAATCTAGAGAAAATGGGCCACCAAGTTAGGACACATCATGGTGGAACGAGGAAGTAAAACAAGCAATAAAGGGCAAGCGAGAATGCTACAAATTATTGGGGAAATGTAGGAGCGACGAGAACTATGAGAAGTATAAGGAAGCTAGAAGAGATGCTAAGAAAGCAGTAAGAGACGCAAGAGCAAAGGTGAATCAGAAACTTTATGATAAGTTGGATACAAAAGAAGGGGAAAAGGACATCTACAGACTCGCTTGTTTTGATTAGCCGTGCTTTTATCTAAATTTCTTGAAATCGGTTGGATTAGTTCGAGTGTTGACTCTTCATATTTAGCGTTCTTAAAAACTCAAAATAGTCGTTTTGTAGCCTAGAGGATATCTATGGTTTCTAATGACTATTTTCAATTACCCACCTCTATTCCGGTTGAAGAAGTGACCTGTCATGCGTAGCCTTTGACTATGTTTTGTTCTTTTTTGGTGTTAAATCTTTTGTTAATAAAATCTGCCACCAACAGAAAATAGAGTTGCAGAGCATCCGTAAGTTAAGTGACTACTACATTGGTTTGGTTAGTGTTTTCCTTTTCTGGAGAATTATCTGGTCTATTGAATAATTACGATGGAGTGTATTGAAGTTTAAATAGGTGCGATTGGAGCAAACTAAGCATACAGCCGTTTTCCAATTTTAACCATCTGTGATTTTCCTGATAAACTTGAGTGCTAATTGTGGTGCATTTAGATTCTTTTCTTCAGTTTTAATCAAATATCTCAGGATTATCAAGGCATTTGTTGAGCTCACACCACTTCATCGATCTTCGCACGGTTGCTTGCATGGTGACTTCAATGTGCCGGTGATTGAGACGGTGGTTGGTGGTGGTTGGTGGTGGTTGATGGTGGTTGTGATATAAGGGAAGTTTAAGGGACTGTTTTGACAATGATAAAACTTTGAGACGGTGGTTGGTGGTGGTTGGTGGTGGTTGATGGTGGTTGTGGTATAAGGGAAGTTTAAGGGACTGTTTTGACAATAATAGAATTTAAGGGACTGATTTCACAATAATAGAACTTAAGGGACTGATTTAAAAATATTTACAAAAATTATATATATATATATATATATATATATATATATATATATATATATATATAGGGTTTTGTTAGGATACCCACCATGTGAGTATCCTAACAAGTGGCCCATAATTTTTGGACAAAAATATCCCTCATTCCTCAAAGCAATCATATGTATGATAGGGGCAAAATTGTAATCATCAAAGAGAGAGAGATAGATATACTAACTCTCTCTCTCTCTCTTATTTAATACTAACTCCCTCTCTCTCTCTCTCTTATTTAATACTAACTCTCTCTCTTTATTGATTACAATTTTACCCCCTATCATATATATGGTTGCTTTGAGAAATGAGGGACATTTTTGTCCTAAAAATAATGGGCCACTTGTTAGGATACTCCTACTGTGGGTATCCTAACAAAACCCTATATATATATATATATATATATATATATATATATATATATATATATATATATATATATATATATATATATATATATATATAATTTTTAGTAAAAAATATCAAATTAGCGACGGAAATATCCGTCGGTAATTTGGTATATCAAAAATAAAAAATATTGAAAAAAGAAAATTTAAAAAAATTAATAAAATTGTGAAAATATGTAATAAATTTTAGCGACGGATTTTAAACAATAACGACGGATTATTCCGTCGCAAATTATCATAAATTCGTCGTCCCATTCATATTATTAGCGACGGTTTGGAATCATTTAGCGAGGGATCGGTCCGTCGTTAAATTACCGAGGGACATGAAATTCCGTCGTTAAACAATAGCGACGAGGTTTATAGCGACGGAATAAATCCGTCGGTAATCCGTCGGTAAATCGTTTTAGCGACGGATTTTTGACTTTTAGCGACGAATTTTTCCGTCGCTAAAACCTGTTTTTCTTGTAGTGAGGACACGAGATATTGGGACGGTTAAATGTGTGAAGGATGTAGCCCAAAGAGTTCTAGTCGGGGATAAAGAGATAAAAGATAGATGGAGTTCATACTTTGATACCTTGTTCAATGGCGGTCAAGAGCAGGATGTTGGAGATTTAAATATCCCTTCGAGTATGGTTAATCGAGATTTTATGCGGAGAATTCGAAAGAGTGAAGTGGAAATGGCAATGAAAAAGATGAGATTGAAGAAAGCTGTTGGACCGGATGGTATACCAATTGAGGTTTGGAGATGTTTCGAGGAGAGGGGAATAGATTGGTTAACAACGCTATTTAACAAGATATGTAGAGTTAACATAATGCCATTGGAGTGGCGGAAGAGTACTCTGATCCCTTTATATAAGAATAAAGGTGATGTCCAAGATTGTGCCAACTATCGGGGGATCAAACTAATGAGCCATACTATGAAACTTTAGGAAAGA
This sequence comes from Adenophora triphylla var. japonica, assembly GCA_022495995.1. NCBI lineage: Eukaryota > Viridiplantae > Streptophyta > Magnoliopsida > Asterales > Campanulaceae > Adenophora > Adenophora triphylla. The sequence continues at coordinate 255,995 of JAFEMH010003521.1, forward strand.
GTGATTGCACAAAGGCTGAGAAAAATTGTGGATATTTCGAATAACCAATTTGGATTTATGCCAGGAAGATCGACTATGGAGGCAATATATCTTATGAGACAAACCATGGAGAAATTTCGAGATCAAAAGAAAGATTTGCATATGGTTTTCATTGATTTGGAGAAGGCGTAGGATAAAGTGCCAAGAGAGGTACTTTGGTGGGCATTAGCAAAGAAGGGTGTTCAAAGAAATATATTGATATTATCAAGGACATGTATAATGGAGTTAGTACTTGTGTACAGACTAGTGTTGGGAAGACTGAAGAGTTTCCTATAAAGATTGGAGTGCATCAAGGTTCCGCACTTAGCCCCTTTCTTTTTGCTTTGATAGTGGATGAATTGACGAGGTCAGTCCAAGATGATATACCAAAGTGTATGTTGTTCGCAGATGATATTGTGCTGATTGATGAGACAAGAGAGGGTGTTGAAAGTAAATTGGAGTTGTGGAGACACACTTTGGAATCTCGAGGTTTTTTATTAAGCAGAAGCAAGACTGAATATTTGGAGTGTAAGTTTAGCAGAGTTGGAAGTATGGAGGCAGGGGCGGTCACATTTGATAGAAATATTATCCAAGCTTCTGAGTTTTTTCGCTATCTTGGATCCATTATCCAAAAGGATGGAGAATTAGATGGAGATGTGACTCATAGGATTAAAAGCGGAGTTGGTTGAAGTGGAAGAGTGCCACAGGGTTTCTATGTGATCGCGGCATGCCCAATAGATTAAAGGGAAAATTCTACCGCACGGCAATTAGGCTGGCATTGCTTTACAGCACCGAATGTTGGGCCGTGAAACAATGTCACGTGCATAAGATGAATGTGGCGGAGATGCGTATGCTTCGATGGATGTGCGGTCATACAAGAAAGGATCGATTGGGGAATGAGGTGATCAGAGGTAAAGTAGGAGTTGCGTTCATTGAGGATAAAATGAGGGAAAATCGTCTAAGGTGGTTTGGACATGTGAGAAGGAGACCGAGTGATGCACCGGTTAGGAGGCCGGAACAGTGGAGAAATGATAAAATGGCGAGGGGTAGGGGAAGACCCAAACAAACTTGGATTAGAGTAATTGAAAATGATATGAGTTTACTTGGAGTGGATGAAATTATTGTGTTGAAGAGGCCGGAGTGGAGGGCAAAAATCCATGTGCGGGGTTGATTTTTTTTTTGATTTTTTGATTTTTTGATTTTGATTTGTATGTTTATTTATTTATTTATTTTATTATTATTTGTTTATTTATTTATTATTATTATTATTATTATTATTATTATTATTATTATTATTATTATTATTATTATTATTATTATTATTATTATTATTTATTTATTTATTTTTTTCACGATGACATACGAGGATTCATGTTAGCCGACCCCAAATTATTTTAGGACTAAGGCTTTGTTGTTGTTGTTGTTGTTGGAACCACAGGTTATTATGCTCCTGAATATCAGAAGTCCGGCAAAATTACAAGGAGAATAGATGTATATGCCTTTGGTGTAGTACTATCTGAGGAAGAAGCCGCGGGACCGAGAGGAGAGCTTTTATCCAACTGAGGGAGAGAAGTATGGCCTATGGGCGGAGGATAATGTAGATCCTATGGATGACCAAAACCGGTTCCGGGCCCGGTTCCGGTTCGGAAAATGTATGAACCTTAACCGGCCCGGATTGTTCACGGTTCCGGTTAATCCGGTTCAGTTTTCTCCAGGTTCGTCCGGTTCGGGCTTTTTCCGGTCGGTTCGGTCGGTTCTATTGAAAAACAATGAATTTCGTCCGGTTCACGGTTCGGTTCGGTCCGGTTCACCATTTTTGTGACCCTTAACGGCCCTTATCCAAACCGGTTCCGGTTATCGGTTCGGTTTTACGTGGCCGGTTCATGGCGGTTCCGGGCTTTTCCGGTCCGGTTCCGGTCCGTTTTCCGGTTCCGGTCGGTTCGGTCGGTTTGGCCATCCCTAGTAGATCCCCATCTGAAATGGCAAATTGCCCCAAGGTGTTTAGTAGTATATACTGATATACTAGAGAAATGCTTAAGTTTGAACCCAAAGAAACGCCCTAGCATGAAAGATGTCGTGTCTGCGCTAGAGTATGCACTTGAAAGGGCAAGAGGACTGGGAAAGAAAATCCCCTACACATACAAGCTCTTTCAATTTCCATTCTATGGACTGTATTGGCGATGGCGAGAACCGTGACTCTCATTCAGGAATCAATGATGGAAATCAATTTGTAATACTCGATGGGCCTTGTATACTCCCACACATATCAAACCCTCAATTTACCATATAGCTGGTAAGTGAGAGAGAACAACAATGGAAAGACATTTTGTTCCTTCTTAGAGTTCATCAAAATTTGATGATTGGTATTCATATGATGGAAAAGTATGATCCTGAACCTCAATGATATCCTTTTGAAACATCCCCTTCTGGATATATATGAAGAAGCTCGGCTATATGGAGGAAATTGGTAGCTAGGGGTCAATATCTCCCATTGGGCGCCAAGATCCGATGATCAATGTCTTGAAGACTATGATGAAAATGATGGCTTCATACGGGTTTAAAGAAACATAATTTCAAGGTTGTGTCCAAAAAACATGGAACTAGAAGATATTGGGGCTTAAGTGTTCTTTTGTTTTCAGCTTATTTTCGGTGGCACTACTTACTCACTCTGTATTTTTAAATGCCACCATGTCCAATAATCAAGGAATTTGGACCGAAAATAATAATAAAAAAAAAACTTCAGTTAATTAAATCATTACACGTCATGTTGAGCCAATGGAACATATGCTTGGGAATTTTATCATATCATTTCGATGTGGCATCTTCTAGTTTGGTTTGGCAATCTTAACTGTTTTAGTTTCAACTTTAACTTACAAAATCCCTTGATACTGTAATCATATTTTTAGACCCGCCCGCATACACCAACAACAGCTTTGTATAACACTAACATCACCACCATTAACATTACCATACCTCCATTTTTGATAACACCACCAAAATCACCTTACCACCATTAAACATCTGTACCCTCTCACCCTAATTACTTCCTTCCCAACAATAAAAGAAAATCATTGTTGGTGATTTTAAGTAATCATCAACTATTTTATTGTAATGGTGATTTATTAGAGATCAATGTGATTCGTATTAGATTCTCGGATACAAGTAAGGGAAAGTGTGGAGTACATACTCGTTTGAGAGCTAAAACGAAATCAACCCTCGATAAACAAGAAGTAAAAGTTAAAGGGTAGCACATTTTTCTTGACTGTGCTTTCAATGGCTCAGAGCAGTCACTACCACTGCTCGGCGAGGCTCACAACATAGGCGGAGTGTCCAAGTTCCTGAGCAGGCCTTGCTCGGCCCTCTGAGCATGATGATTGGCACGGCCGTACTTGATGTCCTAAATGATACGGCCGTGCAGCGGCTTAGCAAAATTCTCTGGACATGTATGCTTGGCGAGCTGAGTCCACTGACTCCCCCTACGGTTCCCTGAGCTGAGTGCGCATTTCAAAATAGAAAAGACCCGCATTGCTTGGCTAGAAGTTCATGTCTTTTGACTTGTACCCTTTATCTCGATGCCCAAGATTCAAAATCGGCCTAGGCGCGTAGGCCGGGCCTAGCGCTAGAACGCGCCTAGGCGGGGGCCTAGGAGGGGCTGGCAGGGCGCGAAAATTTACACAAACATTTTTATATATATTTCCAGCAGTTTACCTGTCCATACATAATACATAGTGACAAATTCAAAATAGACATCCATAAGTGGGGGCCCAGAATTCTGATACAAGGTTATAGAGACACATGAAAATTATAAAATGCATCCCATCATCCACAAGACAAATGAAGCCTTAAACCAAATTCAACGATGCTATGTTATTTGTTTTCATTTTCAATCCTTATAAAAGGACGTCATTTAAGGGTAAAAAAAATTTTAAAAATTAAAAAAAATTAAAAAATTAAAAAATTAAAAAAAATTAAAAAAATTAAAAAAAAATTAAAAAAAAAATATTACTTAGACCGCCCAGGCCCGCGAAATCCCGCCTACCTGTGCAAGTTTGCGACACCGCGTGGCGCGCAGCACTGCCATACGCTGCAGGCATGCCACACGCCTATGTGGAATCGGCGCGGGAATAGAAAAAACCGCGGCGCTGGCCCGCCCAGCGTCAGTCCCGCCGGTAGGCGGCCTTGCAGCCCGACTCTCAGAAACACTGCCAATGCCTCTCCACCCGTTTCCAATACATAAGTTCGATCCTGTATTCGGATACACATGAAATCATAAGAGTGATACAACAACAACGAAAGCAAAAACAATTCTCAAAGTTTAGATTTGTCTTCTTCGCCTAAGAGCAAATTGTGTGATTGCTCTTATCCCAATAAGGATTTCGTGAACCCAGGCAATAAGGTTTGAAATACTTTATTCGGAAAGCGGTATTATACACGATTCAATCAGATATCCAGCCGCGTTACTCTAGATCAAGACCTTATATTTCCCTACAAACGAATAAAGTATTTGGTGATACTCATGGTTGAACAGAATCTTAAGAGGAGATTGACAACTAAATTTGGGAAGCTTGCAGAATTTTAAGGACAAGATTTCAGGCGTTGGCAAAGAAAGATGGACACTTCCTTTTAACAACGCTAAAAGTGGTGCATGTTCTACTCTACTCTATCCAGGAATTGCTTGAAGATGATAACTTGAAAGATCGGACGTAGATCGAAGTGGAAAGTATACATTGTTTATAAATCTTAACATTTAGAAAGTATAATGTCAATTTTAAAAGTCGTCAGATA